>JAOQMP010000004.1:9320288-9339276 GCA_027563575.1 Erythroxylum pedicellare
AAAAGACTTGGGCTAAATAATATATGGAAGCCCAAAATAAATATAACTTAAAACAAGTCCAAAATAGAATAATAAAAAACACGTCAGGCCTGGTCCAACGTGCCCCCAAGTCTAATCGTAGGTGCACCTCTCCTATTGGGCTTAAGTGATGTTGCGTAGCCTAATACAATGGTCTTTCAGTCCTAAAAGAGTCCAATCCAAGGATTTGAGATAAATGAATCAATTTGGACTGTGATTCAGATAGCTCTCCTCCAATAGGCTTGGTGCATTCTATCCTCTCCAAAAATTGACCCACATGTGTATAGAGAGCTTTCTTAAGTCTCTCGATCCTAACTCTTAACATAGGTCCAATTGGAATGGCAAGCTTGCCCCCATCATGCGCGTCATCTCCATAGAGGTCCTTGCTCCTGCTCACATCATGTTTACCTTGCACCCTCGAAGAAACAATGCTACGAAGGCAATAAGAAAATAAAAGCAACCAGAAAATAAGAGAGATACAACAAAACCAACCTTTATATTACTTTCCCTCAAAAGAATACAAGGAATGCTCTCTTTGACTAAATAAGAAGAGCAAAACTCAAATGAGCTATATATAGGCACTTTGGCTTGGAAGCCAAGTTATATTCAGAATCTTACTTAAATTGAACTACCTAGGATCGTGTTAAGATCACATCTATCTCTATCATATTACATCACATAGACCAATTGGATGACACCCCATCCAAGTAGGACTCTAACTGATAAAATAGAATCTACAAGATAACAGAAAGGGAAGGAGGGAGATTTTAAATTTTTTTGAAAATTTTGCAAAAAAGTCTCCCTATTTTTTAAAATTTATGGTACCGATTGGTATTTGGCCAGTATTTTAAATACTGGTTTGTAATGACCGGTACTATCTAAAACAGGCTGGTATTGACTGGTATTTAAACCTGGTACAACCAACCTTTTGTTTCGTACTAGTTTTGGTCTGGTACAGTATGTACTGGCTAGTAACGACTGATACGAAACAGTATTCACATTCCTGGCTACACCCACATTCCTAGGGTACAACTTTTAAAAGTATTATTTTTTATATACAATAACTCAAACTTGTCAAAAAAATAAGTAAAATGTAAAATTTTTCTTTAAAAATTTCATAAAATATATAAGTTAACTCCAAGTGTTATGTGTAGTACTAAGTCACTCCAAATATTTATAAAATAGAGCAATTTACTTTAAAAAAATTACTTCCTCATCTTTTTATTAGTTAGAGGTGTCGCTCTCGTTATTTGAAAACATATAAGATGTTAAATCAATGATTGTGTCGACCTAGCAGCTAACATGTCATTTATTATTTAATTTTATTTTAAAGATTTTTAACTTGTAATTTTTTGAAATAAAAATAACATTACCATTCTAATTAAACTTAAAATGCCTAACACCCATATTCTAGAAATACCTACCCGATACTCATCTTTGTATTTTTCTGCTAATATTTACGAAACCTTCTTTCTTCTCGCATAGAAATCTCACTTGTCAGTGCCTTTGCATGACATTATAATCTGTCCATTTTTATCCTGAATAATTATAGACATTCAGTTCCTTTTATTGGTAAACTCTAACAAATTAAGAATTTTTTATTCTCTCACAGATTCCTATGCGAGAGGTAAGTTCTTAACAAAAAGAGATAATTACCTAGAATTGGTGGATAAAAACATTGAATGAACTAATAAATTTTTAGTTCAAAACATCACCTTTCAATCACTTGTCAAGGTGTGTATATCTTTTCCGAACAAACACGCTTGAATAAGTTCTCTTGAAAAATTTTAAACCAAATTTTTTGGCAGCAACAACCAAAGCCCCTTCATCAAGTGAGTTTGCTTTGTGCTTAAATTTTCTTATCTCTTTATTCTTCTTAGGAACATCAAACTTGCAAACTACTAATATCGAAAAAAATAATAATATGACATCTGCATTTGGTTCTTTCACAAAATTGCATCTATAAGACGACTATCCTCAAAACTAAATCCCTTTATTGCTAGTTTCAAATCTTTCTCATCTTTATTTGTAACAATTATCCTAATATCAATTGCCACATGCACTCAAGAAATTTGGAAAGAGAGAAACTATAGAAGGTTTGAACAGAAGACTAATTCCCTACCATCTATTATTGAGCTTATAATAGCTAGCATAAGAGAACAACTAATAACAAATCAGTTGAACTCTTGCTATAGTAGAGGAATAGCTCTCACATGGAGAATCTAGACCCAGATCCTAGTACTACATAACTAGAGTTCATTCTACCTATAGTTCTAGCAGTCCAGATTCTCAACCCATTCCTGAAAACATATTACAAAACATGCTTCTACGAATATAAACAAGGAAGAAGTCCTCGGGACTAACCTATTGAAAGCATATTAGCTTTTTCGTTTCAGAACCTTCTCAGTTAGATGTGGAGTTCCAAAGAGAAGATCATTATATAAGAAAAGAGCAAACAACTACAAGATACCCACATGAGTGAGTTTCCCTTAGCATCGATCAACCATCTGTCAGGCATGTCTGGAGATTTAGGGCATCAGGTTAGTTTTCCCTAAATTGTTAAAAATCAAAGAGCTTCAAAGAAGGAGACTTACTAAGGACAAACTCCATTGAGTGTGGAAGAAGAAGGAGAAGAAGTGAGGGCAGCATCGTCGATACATTCGCCAGATCTCACCCACCCCCAATCGAGAAGCTTTTGAGAGAGTTAAGAAAGTCGAAGTTGGTTATACCCTAATTAGAAAAGGATATACCTGAGACTCCTCTGTGTAGTCGTTTTGATTAAGACTTTTAGTGCTTATGTGTTAGGTGGTAGTGTTAGTATTGTTTAATGGATGGGTGTATTAGGGGTTCTTAGCAGATTCCTTGTTACCAATTTATTCCTTAATAAAATTTTAATTTCTAAAAAAAATGTCTCTAGTTAAATTTCGGATGCTCCTATACGATTCTCCTATGATTTACATCCTTCGCTTCTATGTATGGAACTATTAGCTATTTATGAATCCTAGTCCTCTAAGTCTAGAGCATTTATTTTAAAGATTGGGGAAGAAAGAAAGTAATTATAGAGATTGGGAGAGAAAGGCGAAGATTAGTGTTAAGTTAGGAATTTATGGAGTATAAGTATCGGGTATTTTGAATTTAATTAGATTATTACAATTATTTTTTTATTTTTAAACATTTTAGAAACCTTTAAAGAATAAAAAATTAAATAATAAATAACATGTTAGCTGCCATTTTAGCACATTTGCTAATCTAGCAGGCCATATGTTTTCAAATAATAAAGGTCTTATGTCCAACTAACAAAAGTTGATGGAGTAACTCTTTTTCGGACAAATTATTCTAATTTATAAATGTTAGGGGTGAATTAGTACCATAAATAACAAAAGGGATTTACTTAGACATTTTATGAAATGTTGAGGGGCAAATTGTACCCTTTTACCCTAAAAAAATAATTTAGGCAATCTAGCTTTAACCACAGATGGGACTTTTGGTGTTCTTTAGGAGTACCCATGAGTAAAAAAGGAAGTTAATTTTATTCATTTTAAAATCTGAGAGTAGATGGAACTTTAGGTTCATATGAAGTGAGATAAATCCTCACTTCAAATAAAAGGTATAAAGATCATTTAACATTAGAAGGAAAAAATCCTTCTGAAAAAATTGCTTCTCTTACCGCCTAGATATTTAATGTTAAGGGAAGAAGTTTCATTAGTTGTTGGTATCTTATATGAAGAAACACATATGATATTTTCTTTTTTCATTTGATTTCCTCCATATCTTTAGCCATTTACATTGAATTTTCATAATTGTAAATATAAATTTAATAAAGCTTATGGTCAAGGTCAACAAGAAAGGGAATAATATCGACTGATAATATGGGTTATGTTCAAGCCTTAGAGGGAGTAATTGCCACAACTCCTAAACTTGAGGTAACTCAACCTTTAATTAGGAAGTCAAGGGCATAAAATGTCTTCTTCCCTAAGTAGAATATGTGGACAACTTACTGTATATTTGGATGAATGAGGTCGAACCATAAATCTATAGTATCCTGCTTCTCATTGGCAACCATAAGTATCTTAACAAGGGCATATAAGAATCCTTCCAAGTGTTAACAAGGCATAACATGGTAAGAATAAGCCCATATTAATCGTTAATATTTTAGCATTGGTTTGTTTACTAAAATTTTCTAATTTGCATTCTTATAGGGCTTAAGCTCATTATTTGCATGTATTGAGAGTCAAAGATGAATCAGAAGCAATCTAATTGGACGTATGGTCAACTTGCAATGTACAATAAAGAAGTTTATTAAGATCCTTATAATGCTGCAGGAGGAGAAAGAAAAGGAGTTCACAGAATTGGAGTGAAAACTTGAAAAACTTCAGAGCAATTTTTAGAAGTTAAATGGTGTGAAAAAATGTTAGAGGAAGTTGTCAAGGCTTACATGATTACTAAGTATAGGTTGTAGGTCTTCCAAATCTTTTTAAAGAGCAAGAAATTAAGATTGTTGGAATATACAAAGATGGCAAATTCCTTTATGAAAGGATTTAATGGATTATGAAAGTTATTGAAGGTTTAATGCCCAAATTTTGATTTTGAAGACTTGCTTCCTTAGGATGTTCTAGTTGAGACTAACGTGATTGAGGGTGCTATCAAGGATGATACCTATCGATGACAAGTTTACAAGCTTGCTTTAAGATGATCGTCAACATGATGCTTTGCTAACTGATGATAAAGAAACCTCTAAGGTCTTATTTTCTCCCCCTATTTGTGCAACGGTACATTTATTTTCTTTTCATGTCTTTTATATTAGATGTTAAAGGCCACATACTTTGATTTTTTTAATAGAAACATTGATATCCCTTTTTAGACATGTGCATGCTCTTATTTTGTTATTTTCATGCTTCCATAAATGCCTAATAGTAAAGCTGCAATAATTTGAGCATGTCTTTATGCTTTCAATTACAATTTCTTTTCCTTCTCTTCATCCTTTTCAAAATGAAATGTAATGTTATTAGTGAAAGAAGCCAAAATGTTTAAAATGTTTAAATTTTATATGTTATTTGATGTTAAGTTACTTAGTATTTATCACTTTTATAGCATGTTTTGTATGAATTAAATGATGTTTTTCAATGTTTCATTAATTGTCTTATAGGTAATGATATTAAGGAGAAAACATGGAATTGAGTGTAACTTTCTTTACAATTATCCAATTAAAGATATTTTAAATTCATTTTAAAGATAAGAAGATGGACAACAACTTTATAAAAAACATCAAAAGTTCATTCTAGCTTGAAGATTTTGAAATGTAGAGAAATTAGTAGAGAAGGCTATAATAGGAATTATAATTACTAAGGAAACATGCACTTGTTTTCCATGAAGTTCAAAGAAGTTGAGAAGCAGAAAAAAATTGACATCAAAGTGGTGTATGTGACTAGTAGTGAACTTGTCATGCTTTTATAAAGAAAGTTACATAACAAAATTGGTGTCAGTTACAACTTTGTATCAAGCACTAGTTACATGATAATTCATGATGTATAAAGTTTTAGAATATAATTGACGTTAGCGTTATTACTAGTTCAGCACTGACTCTCATGCATAATTTATGAGAATGTGTTATTTTTTAAGTTCAAGTATTATGGGACTTTTACTTTTGTAACCCTAATTATAAATACTTCTATTAGGTTTAACCTTAGGCTATGTTTGGTTGAACGTAAGGTTTTTAATGAAATGAAATGATTTATAAAGAAATGGAATGTAAATGGATGTAATATTAGAAAATTATTATTTCGGAGGGAGGAAGAGTTCATAATGTAATATAGTGAAATGCTGTTTGGAAGAAGGGTTTATAATGTAATATAGTGAAAAGTTGTTTATCATTTTACATTCCATCGTAAACCCTACTCCAGATCGGAGGTTTCTCATTTTTACTGTTTAGGATGAAATAAGATGTAATATGAAACCCTCCTCTTCCATCCCAATCCATTATAAACTCTCCTCCTAAATGATGGAATAATATTCCATTCCATTCCACTCCATTAATAAACCCCTAACCAAACATAGCCTTAGGGACTTTTAGAAGTTGTTTAACAGCCACCTTGAATTTCCTTTCATAGTTTTAATCTTCTAACAACCACCTTGAATTTGCTTTCATAGTTTTAGTCTTCTTAGCAATGAAGGGGGATTCATAGTAAGATTAGAGGAGTCTGTTACAAATTCTCTTATTCTTTCCTTCTACTCTATCGTTTATATTGAGGTTGAATTATTGGTTTTTTGCTTTCATTATGTTTAGTGGCTAAATATCCTAGCTCGGGTTGTGGATGTAGATTTTAATATACCTTTCAATTATTAATGCCTGCTTTGATTATATATTAGTTGAATTTATTCTCTTTGTTCTTAATTATTATGTTTATGTTTGGCCATCATAAATTTAATCTTAAGAATTGTGTAAAGGACAGACAGATGAAATATGATTTAAGCATTAGGAGAATAAACACTTTAACACTAGAGAACGAAAGTATACTATATTATTATGATAATTAAATAGATTAATTATGCTTAATGAATTTGATTAGGTTGAATTGCATATTGAGATGTGGTAGTTACCTAATCAGATATACTCATATGCCTCGAGAGAAAACATAGATACTTTAGGTTAATTTTTATTTGAACCTAGATAATCAATCTTATTTTATAATTAAAATTCCATATAATTGAACTTCGAATCTCTAACATTTTTCTTTATTGATTTTTCTTTACTTGTCTATTTGCATTATTTTCATTAGTTTAGTGAATTGATTATCTCTTATAATCTTTTAATTTATTTAGTTTTGTTATCTAACCAGGATTAATAGATTTAGAGATATAATTCATGTGGGATTGGTGCTTTAGATTTACTTTAGTTGTAATTAGTTGTTACAATTGACTCTGTATACTTATAAATTTAGTACACCAAGTTTTTGATGACATTGCTTAGGAATTCTATAACTACAATTTTTGTCAATCTTAGTTTATTTTTATTTTTATTTTATTTTATTTTACTTTTGTTACTTTTGTTTGTTTCATGTAGTTAATGCAAGATAAGAGATCCAAGAGTGACAAGTTAGACACCCTACGTTAATTTGATCCTAAAATTGAACTAATCTACAAACAAAACAAAACAAGAAGGATAGAAAAGCTTATTGCTAATTAAGATAATATTGATGTGGATATGGAACATTATCTATAAAGGATGCACATGTGGGACATCTATTTTCCTGTAATTAGTGAGAGTCCTTCAAATGTTTGACTGAGTCAAAGGGCAAGGAACTATAAGCTTAAGCAAGTACATCTCCACTCACTCTCGACCTTTAGTGGATCACCTAATGAAGACACAATCACATTTATAAAGGAGTTTTATTAGTGATCCAAACACTTCTTTTAAGTGACCTTACATAAGATAGACTTCAGATGAGATGTTTTCTATGCTGCATAAGAAAGCAAGTAAGAACCTAACTGCTATATATTGAGGTAAACTCTTTTAAGAAGTGTAATAAAATGTATGGTGCATTCATGTTAAGATTATTCCTACCATATAAGACCATTGAATTAAGGAGGTAGATTTAAAGCTTTACGTAGAAAGAAAGGGAAACATTATATGAAACTTGGGAAAGATATGAAGCTTTGCTTAGCTAGTGTCTACATTACTAATATTCATTGCGGTTGGTAATATAACTCTTCTACAATGGCTTTATAATAATATGTCAGACCTTAGTTGATACAACTACATATGAGATAATTTACATAAAAACTACCAAAGAGGTCAATGAGATTAGCGAAACCTTGGCAAGGAATTCATCAATCAAAGTTGTAAGGAAAAAATGGAAAACATCTCTTTACAAGGTTTAAGAAAGTTTACATTTAGCATCAGATGTAATTGGTGTTTCAAATTAGGTGAAGATATTTTTTAATAAGATGTGTAACAAAAAGGCATATTATTAGTATGGCATATATAACCATCCTTCCTATACATATTTGAACATAGAGGCAATCTCAAACTACTATGAATATACAAATTACAAGGTTACCTATAGAGGAAAGAAATTCTCACACATATACATAGGGATAGAGGAATCATTTAAATCCTTCATAGAAAGAGCAAGGAAATGAAGTGGGTAGATCTGTAAAACCACCTGTGTTCTAACAAAGACCTTATTTTTTTAATAGCTGCCATTACCAGGATAACACTATATAAATATATGCTTAAGTAGTTTAGAAAATTTAGGTAACTTTGTGCAAATAACTAAACCCTTCATTAAACCCAACATTCCACCCACTATATCCCTCAAAGGTTAAATAAGAGGAAAGATGAAGATAACTTTAAGAAGTTCCTAGAGATCTGCAAGAAGTTACATATCAACATACCATTCGTTAAAGCATTACTCAAATGCTATCTTATGCAAAGTTTCTAAAGGAGATTTTCTCCTAAAAAAACAAAATTAAAGATGCTACAATCTTTAACTAATGAGTGTGGTACAATCTTATAAAATAAGTTACCTCCAAAGTTAAAAGATCTAGGGAGTTTTATAATTACTTACCATTTTGGTGCTTCCAATAATTACAATTGTTTATATAATTAGATGTTAGAATTAATCTAATGCCCTTGTCTCTTTTAAAAATGCTTGAAATCGGAGAATTTAAGCCTATCACGATGTCACTCTAACTAGTGGATCAATCTATTAGATATCCATTTGGGGGTTCATGAAAGACCTACTTGTTAAAGTAGGATAAATAATCTTTCACGTTGGTTTTTTTAATTATAAATATAGTGTATGATATTAGGGTCTCTATCATCTTAAGGAGATCATTTTTAGCTACTAGGGGGTGATAGTTAGTGTAGATAAGTGTAAGCTGACACTAAGTGTGGGGGATGAAAAGGAGGAGTTCATAATATTCAAGGCTTTGAAAGGGTATACCTTTGACAATACATGTCATATAATTGATATTATTAACTCCATTGTGCATGCTACTTTACTTAAAATTATATATGTAGAGCCTTTAGAAGCATGTTTATCTTTAAGAGTTGATGATAAGAAAAAGGAGTCAAACATTGTGGATTATGCTTTTAGGTTGGAAGGAGAGGGTTAAACTTCTCGAGTTTTTTAAAATTTAGAAAAAAACAACCTAAACCACTATTGTTAGCGTAAAAAACACCTACATTTGAACTGAAACAACTACCTCTTTATTTACATTTTTTTACTTAAAGAATATAATATATATCATGTTATTATTTCTTATTTTTTGAGTTTTGGGTAGAAAAACAAATCGTTTAGGGTTCTAAGTGAGCACAAGATGGTGATTGCATAGACCATCTCTGATAGTCACAAAATTAGTCCATCTTTGTGTTCTATTGAATACTTATAAAGGAAAACCACAAACCTAGTGTGGATAATCAACAATGACTTAGTCCAAACATGAATGAAGTCGTATGTTATTAAGGTAATTAAACTTTTGGGTGCAAGAATTATTTATCCTATTTTTGATAGCTCTTAGGTGAGTCTGGTGTAGGTTGTATTCAAGAAAGGAGGTATAACAGTGGTAACCAATAAGAAGGATAAATTAATCCCTATTAGTTAGTGTCTTTTAAGTGAATGTGTATATTTGTTACCATAATGTTACATCCTATTTTATATGACATTTAGTTTGCATCTTTTAGGTGAATATGCATAACTGTTAACACAACATTGCTTCTTATTTTATATAACACTTGATTTACATCTTAGGAGAAAGTGAGTAGTTGTTAGGATAACACTACATTATGCTTTTACATGGCACTTGGTTATTATCTTCTAGGAGAATGTATGCAACTATTAACATATAATTATGTCTTCTTTTGCATGACACTTGGTTCGTTTCTTAGGCATATGTCCACATTTATTAGCACAATTTTACATCTTATGTTACATGAAACTCAGTTCTTGTCTTAGGAATGTGCATAGTTATTAGTACAATATTGAATTTTGTTATTTAATAGTTGTAAAGCAATATATAAATAAACAATATTTGTAACCTAAACTTGATTTTTAATAATGGTGTAAATGCATATGATTTTATGCTCTAAGCAACATTATTCCATTTAGATATGCTAGTTTGTAGGTGCTAAGCTTGAGAATTCCTATACCTTTTTGCCATAGGTTTGCTACCTATGTTAGCTTTGTTAAGGTGAATATTTAGGGAGTTCTTGATCTAGAACTCACTCATCTTTAGGTCTCCACTGATTATCATATTAATAACTTTAGTTCTGGTAGACTCAACTGATAAATATCTTTACCATCTATTTGGCAGAAGTGACCTTGCCCTCCTATGCTCACTTGTCTTTTCTCCATAGGCATGTGAAATAGAAACTCACCTAAATTTTGTTTATGAAATTAATAATTGAAACCTTTCTTGAAATCATATAGACCTTTTTGTTGTATCCATAATCTATATGGAAATGATGATATATATTTTTATTCTTTTGTTTAGGTCCTTATGAGAGGGGGTTTTGGGGTTGAAGAGGTCTTTTCTTAGACATAATCTAAGATCTTACTCACAAATACATTTTGTTGAGGTAAGTTTGCATTCTCTTTTCGACGACCATGTTATGTATGTTGTCTCTCATAATTTTCTCATTGGTTTGTTGCATGGTAACCTCTTTACCTATTTTCATTATGTTAGCACTGCCTAACTATATAGACATATAGAGATCTCTTTGCTTCCTCCAATTCAATAAATATCTAGATATTATATTGAATTTCTAAAGGCTCTATACCTCATCTATCAATAATGAACTCCATAAAAGTTGATGCTTACGTAAGCCCTTCTTATAGGCCACTGTAACTATAGTAGGATTTATGTACAAGATGTGTATTAACTCTATATTAAACCTTTGTGTGAAATGTTTTAGTTTTTTTTTAAAAATATTTGGACAATGTTGAAGAGAATTATGGAATCCTTAGGCATATGCTTATTGCTCGTGCAATGGGACTTAAAGCAAGTTCTAAGTTGTATGAACCTTGCAATAGATAGAGTATGGTATTAATCCCTTGTAGTGCGTATCAACGTTGATGAGAAACCTAAATTTTTAGGGTTTCTTCTAAAACCTCATAAAAATTCATGATCTTTTGTAATATATGATCTGATTAGTTGGGTTTGCCAAGCCATTACATGTTTCTAGGGCTAAAAAATTGAACTTTAAAGGCAACGGCAACGATTGGAATGAAATGGCTATCATGATTAAGCTCTTAATGATGCTTTTGTGACATATTTGAGGTTAGGGCATAAGACATACTATTTATTCACAATTTCCTCATTAAATTGCATGTGTACTAGTTTGAAGGTTTTTCTTTATAAATAAGTAGGTTCACTTTTATCAGGCATCAACTTAGTTATAATATGTATTTGTCCATGCAATTGTATGAACATTTATACTTTAGGTTACTGGTTAATGATGGGGCCTTCAATGTGTCTTTGCCATCATCAAATCCCTTATACTTGGTTTTTCGTTTACACACATAATTGAAAATGTGTAGGATGACACGAATTTCCTTTTTGTTTTTCATATTGTTATGTTCCAATCACAACACTTACAATGCCAATCAAGAACAATCAACTAATCTCAAGTAACCCAATCATAATAAGCAAATAGCCCAAGTGATATAGATGATATAAAAGTAAATAAATCACCAAATATAAGTGAAAAACCCTTTAGGAAAAACTACAGGCTAAACTAAAAAGTAAATTCACTAAATTAAATAAAGACTTGCAAGATTTTAAGTTTTAAGCTATTGACTCTAACTCAAAACATTGTCAAAATACAATAATAAGTGATCCTAACCAAATTTTCAAAGAAAAGTAAATATCCCAAATCATTTCTACTCTCAATCTAATCCGGAAACATCAAACCCCAAGATTTCTTGTTGTTGAAGAATACCAATTTTAGAATAAGAAAGACTTCTCTATTCTTTCAATACTTTACCCTTTCCTTTTTAGTATTCTTTACACTCTTTACAAGATGCCCCACATGTTTTCCTTTTATACGTTAAAATATGGTTTTTATGTAGGATATGTGTTGGACCCCGAATTTTTTCAATTATTATTGATTTATTTGTTTCGTTATTTTTAGAATTGAGTCATTAATTTGATAGGCATAAATAGAGATTTGAAATTAGATTGAAAGATTTGAATTAAGTTAGACTTAATATGGTGTTTAAGAAGATTAAAGGAGTTATGAGGTAAATGAAAAAAGGGGTAAAATGAGAAGACCAAAGGCGAGGAGGGGTATTTTTGGAAGGACAAGACCAAAATGTGGTCTTGTTTAAGAAGAAGAAGAAAAACCGTGAATTGGAAGAGAGGAAGAGAAATAACAAATCAAAGAGAGAGAAAAGAGAGATTTCGATGGTTGAGAGAAAAGAAGAGAGTTGATCTAGGATTTCTTCATTTCTTAGCTTTTGAGAGAGATTTTGAAGTTGTTCAAGAAGAGAAAAAGGTAGAGGAAGAGAAGAGCTTCCATTTGAGCCAAAGATCTCTTCATTTAGTGAAGAACCAAGGTAAGATCACCTAAATCTTTTGAAATTTTTGGAAGGATTTTAGTTCATGGAGTTTAGAAAATCTATGAGTTTAGGTATTCTAACACCAATTTTAGTGATAGTGCTTTGTAGGATTTTCAATTGAAAACCCTATTAAGTGAGATTTTATTATTGTATAAAGGGGATCAAAGGGCAAGAGGAACAAGAGAAGAGGCATTTTGAGCAAGTCTTTAAGCAAGGAAATCAATGTGAGTTTCATATTTATAATAGAGTTATGAGCCAAGAACGTTTT
Source organism: Erythroxylum pedicellare (assembly GCA_027563575.1). Classification (NCBI taxonomy): domain Eukaryota; kingdom Viridiplantae; phylum Streptophyta; class Magnoliopsida; order Malpighiales; family Erythroxylaceae; genus Erythroxylum; species Erythroxylum pedicellare. Next base: position 9,333,135 of record JAOQMP010000004.1, read on the forward strand.
TACAAATCAAGAAAGTAAAATGATTTCAATTACTTCACAAATGTTGCTTTTAATGTTTTAAGTGATCTGAGAAATTTTTACACGTTGGTGCATGAATTTTGATTATAAAATGGAAAATGGTTTTGAAATATTCATGTTATGCCTTGAAATATGTCATGGCATTTTGTACGAATGAAAAGATGTGAAAGCATGAAAGTATGAACATATGATCAAATGATTTGAGCATGAATATGTGCTTTTATTTGGGCAAGAGAGGAACCCGTTTCGTTAGTCACGTGCACGTTGATCCATAGCCTTCTCCTGGCTGCCCACTTGAGGCCACGAGATGAGAAATCAAACTCATTTTGTTCACAGTGTAAACTTCGGTTTCTCCGTTTCGCTCCACGGAACTCTTGAGCTATTTGTTTGTGCATTGCATCATTGAATTGTCAAGTTTGTTGAATAACTTGAGTGTTCTACAGTGATGGTTAAATGCACTTTGCTATGTTGAGGTGAGGACACTTCATTTGATGAGGACGCTTCGTCTAGTGAGGACGTATCGTCTGGTGAGGACGCTTCGTCTGGTGACGTCATATCATCTCGTGATGATGTCATATCGTCTGGTGCATTATTCATCTGATCCTATCTTCTGGTCACATTTTTGATCCTATATACAATCAAATTTGTCTTTAAGGTCATAAAAGTTGTAGATCTTTAAGTTCTCTTTCAAACTGTCCAAAAAACACCTCAATCCGAGTTCTCTAAAGAAATTTATGACCATTTTTCCAATTCATCTAACCCTTCATCTAAGTTTATCTAATCCTTTCATCTTGTTCCATTTTTGACCCTGAAGATGATATAATTTGTCTTCAAGGTCTTCATAAATTGTAGATCTTGAGGTCCTCTTTAAGAACACCTTAATCCGATATCTCTAGGGGAAGTTATGACAATTTTTCCAATTCATCTGACCCTTCGTTTGGTTTCGCTTGACCTATCGTCTGTTCCAATTATGGCCCTTTAGATGAAAAAATCTCACTTCAAAGTCTCATGAAAGATGTAGATATTGAAGTCCTCTTTCGAACCCTTCAAGAATGACCTTGATCTAATATTCTTAGAGCAAGTTATGCCTTTTGTCCCGAAATAGGATCAATATGGTTGAGGATAGAATCTTGTTTGATTTCCTTCGACTATAACTTTGTTATCTGACCTCCAAATGAGATGAATCTTGTGTCTAAACAAACTAGAGACATAGAGCTATAAATGATCTGAAGGAATAGAATTTTAACCCAGACCCTAAGACTTACAATTTCTGTATGGAAATTGTTATCCGAACTCTAAATGAAGTGACCCTTGAGACAATGGATTCCTCACATATTGTGCTATCTCTCCACACACAAAAATTGGCAGCATTCCGAATTAATTGGAAAAAACAGTTTTGATTGAAGGACAGTGAAGGAATCTATTGGAATAGTATGAACTGGTATTATTTCACTAAACATGCTTCGACATTTTGAATATATCTGGATCTGTAGGGTTCTAATCGAGATGATTTTCAATGTGGAGTAAACTAGAGACATAGATTTACAAATTATATGAAGAGGTTGAATTCTGATTCAGCCTCTAAGATGTTCAATATTTGGATGGAAAATGAGTATAAAATATTTGCTTCATTATAAGAATGATTCGGAAAATAAGGCCCGACACTTAGGATATCAAAGAATGAAGATGAACCGAGGATGACTAATGAGGGTTAATTGGAATAACCATGCATGGTAATAAGCACAAGCACATATGACTCTGAATGTTGGGCTCTGGAAGCGAGGTCCAACAGTTGCAGTATCAGAGTAAGAGTTGGGTTCCTGAATCGGTGCCCAATAGTTGTGGTATCAGAGCAAGAGTTGGGTTCCAGATTCGATGCCCAATAATAAATATGGGTCACAACATCAAGCCATATATTTCTTACATGTTATTTATGAAGTCTAACTCAAAGAGATACCTCAATTGTGGGAAGCACAATAGAGATTTTTACTGTATAATTTGATACCTATATCATGTTGCAGTTAATAACGAAGAGAAAGTGAACTTCATAAGATAAGCATTGAGGGATTTATCGAATAGTAATGGAGGAGTCAGAAGGTTCTCAAAATCGTAGAAGAAAGTAGTTGTTATAGAGAAGAAATCGAAGGGTAAAAAATAAGATGAAGATGAAGCGGGGGTTCTTAATTGGTTCTTGCTCATTTAGTCTGATGTCTCTAACTTACCAAATGAACCTGTGAAGTCTAAATTTTGTATAAAGATGTGATCCTTTCAAGTTCTTGTTTCACCATTTGGTGGAGAATGAACATATATTTTCAAATTTTGTAAGTTTTATTACTTCATTTTTGGTATGTAGTCTTTTGATTGATATATAATGTGCCTATTTTTAACAGATTGATGAACTTCTTGTGCAATCATTCATTGTAAAGTCAACTAACAAAGAAGGGAGAAAGGAAATTGAGTCTTTTTTGCATTTCTTGTCTGATATGCTTTCTTCTTTTGTGCATCCTGAGCAAATCAAGATGGAGTCATTAAAGTGTATTATAGCATAAGATTGTCTTAATATAATTTCACACATATAATTAAAATTGTTGGTTTTAGCTAGTGATTCTGTTGCGTGGATTTTTATATTTTACAGGGAGAACTTGTATCTGATGATTTTGTGGTTGGGGACTTCATGTTATGCTATGTTACCTTTTTATTCAAACATATAGGGAAAGAATGACGAGATTAGTGCTTCTGTTGTCAAGTATTGGATCAATAATCGGTCAATAATTCTTGCCAACTATACCTAGCCAATATATTCTCTTGAGCCAAAGGAAGCAAATACAAGTTTTGGCATATCTGATATGGGATGTAATTGATAACATTGTAGCCTTTTGATACAATATGTCTCATTATACTCTTTTTGACTATGTTAAGAGGTATAAGATGTTTATTTACATTTATGTTATTGTGAGACAGGGAATCCATCAGACCATCAACTGGAGATGGTATCACCAAAGTAAGAATGAAGACATTTGCATGACCATTATGAAAGTTAACACTTTTTAAATTGCACTTGAAGATGCTGCTTGTAACCTATAAACTAAAATGAAATATTACAAAATGATAATCTGATTACAGAAATGAGTTTGTTATCGAAATAGCCACTTCTTAGATTGTTGTTGAATATATTGGAATGCTCTTATTCACAAGTTATTTCTGATAGTTTTCTGACTTGATGAATTACTTTGTCCAAATTTGTTCAAGAATCTATTTAGCTTGCATGACAATTAGAATGATGCTTGCATTAGAGTTCATGAGAAACTGGATCTCAGAAGATAGCTAAGCACTAGATCTTTGTCAAACAAAAAGTTCACTTCCATTCTGGCTTTTGATAACAATAATGCTCCGTTATTTACTTCATGACCAATTTTTAAAGTGCTTTGGTTACAAATTCCTTAAGTTTAATACCATTTGTTTTTTAACTTGTACCTAAAAAATCCTACTCTCTTCTCATAGTTCTCACTTTTGGATTTGCTTAAGGAAGGTGAATTAAATAGAAAACTTGAAAATAGTCTGATAGCTGAAACTCATGTTGCATATTTAATTGAAGGTACAATTTTGCTATTTTAGAACACGAAGACTACTTTTCTACTATACAACACCTTGAAGTTTTCCATTTGCATTTGGTATAAATAAATCAAGCCATATGTGGATATTGTGGCATAAAATGAGATCTACAAAAAACATCTACAAAGTATTTGGGACTTTATGTGTCGTTGTTTCAACTAGGAGTAAGTAGTTCTTTCCTAAAGTAGGATGCACAAAATAATTAACAACAAGCGTATGAAAGGGAAAACTATAGATAAGTGAAGAATAAGAAATTAGTGGAAAACTATAAATAAGTGAAGATGGAGAAACTAATCAAGTTATTCAAACAACGTATAGTTCTTTCAGTGGAAAGATATAGAGGTCATTTGTTTGGTTCCCCATAAATAATTTTATTTATTATAGGGAAATGCAATTTTTGGAAGCTTATTCTCTAGAATTTACCATGAAAAAATTTAAGTTTCTATTTAGTTATCTTATATTAGCTGTAGTGTAAAAAAATACATGCATTTTTTACTAACGTCTACTCAACTGCTTAGATGATTCATTTCTAGTGATTATTTTGATGAACCTTTAATCTAGATCAAGTGTTATGACTGGCCATTAAATTAATAATCTTTTCATCAATGATATAGAATAAACGATTTTACAAGTCAAGTTTGGGTAAAGTGGGGGTAGAAATGCCTATCCACTCACCTCAACCTAATAGATAATTTTACTTTGCTGAAAGAAGCTTTTGTCAAGATAATTATTTAACTCGATGTTCCTTCAATAGACTAGGATTCTAGTTATAACTATTTGTTGATTTAACGGAACATCAATGCCTACTGTTCCTCCTTTGGGACCAGTCCACAATTAAATCCGAGATATAATGAAACTAAATCTGAGATAGATTTAGTTTCATTAAATGAAGTCTGATAGTAGTTGAGATAATTATGGATTTGTTGCAGTCTTTACTATATCAACTGAAGTATATTATAGGTGTCATTATCTATTATAGAAAGTTGCTTTAATTTTGTGGAGGTTGTAGTATCTCTTTGTATTTATTATATTTAACTCCATTTATAACTTCGTTTATTACTCACAACTACCTTACTGTCTCTTTTTTACCTTTAAAATGAAAAAGCTCAACACAATCTTACATTACAACATGCTTATATGAAAAACTCTCCTTATATGTCATTAATACGCAGAGTGAAGGACATTACAACAGTTCTTCAATCAAATTCCAACCAGTGACATCTTCTTTAGTAAGTTTATTCTCTTTTTTCTTCCCTGAACACTTGTTAATCACCATAGTTAGTTGTTCTCCTTCATCATCGATAATTGTTCCCTGCCAACAGTTTTTATTAGGTTGTGTGGTTTATGTTATTTTGTATGTTGTAGAAATAGAATGAATGAAGATGAACGGATTGAGCTGGAGAATTGTGATTTTGATAATGGCTACAGGAGATCGAAAGAAGAAATAAAAAGAAAAAAGTGCTTATATGATAAGTTTTAATAGTTTTATCATGTCTATAATCATAACCATTGTGTTTTAATAGTTTTGATATTCCTATTTACATAAAGATTAGTCTTCCAAATATTCATATTGTCAAACAAAACACATAAATATTTGGTTTTATTTGACAAACACTCATGTTTCTGAAATGTTGTATCAAACTTCTCTATAAATTTCTTATTCATAGTAAATATGCAATCCTTAAAGGACTACACAAATATTTTTTTATTTGACACACACTCATGTTTTTGAAATATTATCTCAAACTTGTCAAATTTAGTGCACATAAAAATACCGTTATTTTTCATAATAACCTTGTTAATTTAGAACTCTCTCCTATCATTTCACAGAAGCCTAACTTGCAACCGTTTTGTTTTATCGCTAGCTCTCTCTTTTCTGTCTTTTTATTTTCATGTTTAAGATGGTTTTCTTTAGATTTTTTTATTCTTCTCCAAATCTTGTTAAGATGGTTTCTTAATCATGCATTAAAACTTGATTATTTAATATTTACAATTTTATATTTATATTTTCTAATATTATTTAATATTTATTAGTTTTTTGTTACCAAAATGAAGTATTTTCTTAAATTATTATATGTAAACAAACAGTAATTTAATAGAAAATATTTAATAAATTTCTTATTCACAATAATTATGCAACCTTAAAAGGACATATTCGCATGAATATTTTTTTATTTGACGCATACTCATGTTTCTAAAATACCGTCTCAAACTTTTCAAATTTAGTGAACCAAAAAGTACCATTATTTTTTATAATGACCTTGTTAATTTAGAACCCTCTCCTATCATTCCATCGAAGCCTAATTTGCAATCACTTTATTTTATCCCTAGCTCTCTCTTTTCTCTCTTTTTTATTTTCATGTTTAAGATGGTTTTCTCTAGATTATTTATTCTTCTCCAAATCTTGTTAAAGACGGTTTCGTAATCATGCATTAAAACTTGATTATTTAATATTTACAATTTTATATTTATATTTTTCTAATATTATTTAATTATTTAATAGTTCTTTTGT
>JAOQMP010000004.1:9375770-9387564 GCA_027563575.1 Erythroxylum pedicellare
TTTTTAAGTATATTTAATTAAGAAATTAATTAATTAATCATTATAAATGTGTTGACAATATTTTTATTAATCAATTAATTATTTTTAATTAATCACTTAATTAATTATAGTTTAATTAATTCATTAATTATATTTTAATTCTATTCAATAAAAAAATTTAAATAAAAAAAATATATGTCATAGGTGTGACATACACTTCTTAAGAAGTCACACCTGTGAGCAATAAGTTACAGGCGTGATGACGATGAGATAGAAATTAAAAGGAACTATTGGATTAAAGGGACAACGGGATGAAATTTCGTATTCGTCCATTCCATTCATCCTTAGTATATTATATACTTAACGAGGCCCCTGTCATATCCATCAAGATGTGAAGGTATCGCAAAGCATATAAAAATTGCGATAAATTTATTTAATAATTTATTAAATATGCTTTTAAACTTTTTAAATGGTAAATATCATATTCTATGAAAATGCATAAAGTAAATAAATTCTATTAATGTATGCAAATATTTTTAAAAGTCTTACAAAATTTGGTAACGTTTAAACTTATATATATTTTAAATTTAGCTTTTAAAAATTTAAAAATATAATTACATATTTTTCAAATTTTCTCAGAAATATTCTAACATTTGTCAAAAATTTAAATGTTTCAGAATACTTAAGTTATAACATTGATTGAAATATGCAAATATATATTTTTTCACCGATAATTAAAAATAATTCTTCAGCCAACTAAACCCCATTTGACTTAAAAGTATAGACAACAAGCTCACAAGTACTTGATGCTAAACTAAGGTGGACCACTTGCGATTTCCTTTCTCATGTGCAGGTGTAATTATCTTTAAACTAGTAAAGATAAAGCTGATGAGAAGCAAGTTGTATAAATGCTCTTAACCACTTGATTAGTAAGGCATAACTGCGTAGGATCAAAAGCACGTACTGATGGGATCATCATTGCTACCTGATCGTGCGATCCAACAAAATAATAGTAATAGTACGTTTTCTAGTTGCAATAAATCTATCAAGTCTATGCTTAAGAGAAAGCGGTATGACAAGAGTTTTGGTTAGTTCATCTTGATTTAGAAACTAGAGATAGTATGAATTTCCTTCACATACATTGGGCACAATTGCCTCGAATCATGTGAAGTAGTTGGTACCTTTGGCAGGAACCAGGAAGGTTCCGAGTAGAAGAACACATTTGGACTTTCTCATTATCTATTTGCAAAACAGTTTCTGAATCGTTGTGCCCGTGTTATCCCCATTTGTATTCGCCAATTATCCGAGACTATTATCAGCAATTGAAAACTTCGATATATTTTAGGTAGTTTTTGTGATCCTCAGTATAAATTGTAACCCAACACCATCATCTTAAGATATATTTTAGGTAGTTTTTGTGATCCTCAGTATAAATTGTAACCCAACACCATCATCTTAAGTTTCCACTTTCATGTGCTTAACATGAATATAATGTAGAATTAAACTAAGCTATAGGTGGGAAGCTTTCTTACCCATGATTGTATCACCCCAAAAGCACTGCAACCATTCAGGATTCCTGCAACTTCATCAAAACAAAAGCCATGGGGGAAAAAAAAGAGCAACTCTTACACCGAAAAGTGCACTAGCATACCTATAATTTTTCTTGACTTTTAACATTAAGGGTATATTTCAAACGGTCTATAAAGTGTGTTCCAAAGTCATCACCGCCCTTTAATTTTCTTGCACGGGTTCAGTTGTTAGTTGAGTTGGTGTTGCAGAACTTTCAGTATTTCTGAGGACAGAAATCTAAGACCGAACTGCCAGAAAAAGGATGGGTGTTGTTACTGTTGGTGAATTGAAGCCAAGCATACCTGGGAAGAGATCATTTCGTCCAAATTGAATTACAAGGCACGCCACCGAATGGTGATTCTCTGTCCATTTCTTAGTACTTCTGTAACCTGAGCTGTCCTTGTTAGTTGTCTTGATAGTTGAGTGTCCGGACAATGTGGTTCGGTTTTGGTTGGAGAAGTTAACGTGATTTGCAGGAAACTGATTAGGGGCTGTTGTATTCACTGAAATACGGAAAAATGTAGAATATGTTACTAAATTTTCTTACCAAAAGCTCTTGTAGAAAATAATTTACCAAACTGAAACCGTTCCTGAGGCCCTATCGTATTTGGTTAAAATGCTGTGAGCGTACCTCTGGCTGTTCCTTACTTTCATTTCTCAGCAACTTGATTTAGTAGATTTTTTCATAGATTTGCACGGTAAGAGGAACAGAAAAAGAACATTTCAGTATGTTTCAAATGCTGCGAGATTTCCAGTTATGATTAGCCAAAACTGAATGTTTTGCATAAACGGAAAGCTGAAAGGAAGCCATCTGCTGAAATCTGAGGGCATAGAATTGGCTTTTCAAGAGTTCCAATGGCAGGCCATCTTTGCAGAGAAATCAGATTTAGTTAGCTTCACGGCCTCATATTTGAATGACCAGAATCTCTACCAATAAATGCGGCAAAACAACACATGGCTGCTATTAAATATGGGAGCATGACAACGATAATCTATGACCATGACCTTGCAAACGACATTTCCATTTCAACGACAATGGCACGAGGCTTCAGCAAAGAGTTATCATCAATCATTGCTATTAACGTCTTGCCGCTCAATAATTTTGCAGGCATTTTACTCTTTAAAAGCATGTACGGAAAAGAAGTATTCAAGTTGTTTAGTAGAACCTTCCTGAAACAAGCACATCTGTGAGATGAATTTCGGAGGTCCCATGTACATGACACTAAGCATCACCATTTCTGTGAACTTAAGGGTTACGGCTTACTGCTGTTAAGAAATAACATTACTGTCTCCGCTTTCTCCGCCATTGTGTAATGATTGAATTGTCATTTTGCCTATCTGGGCCATCTCTGTCGATTTAGAACATCAGGACTGGTACTGTCTATAGATGTGAGTGGCCACCTTACGAGTTTTAGTACAACAACATGTGCAGGTTCAATTTGCTGTCTACCCTCGGACATTATTCTTGAGAAAATCTGTTTGGGAGTCATGGTTTCAGGAATGAGTGTACAGGTTTCTAGCAGAAACATGGCCTCTAAGTTAATAGGACTGAACATGTATGGTTATTTATTTTCTTTTTCTTTTGGAATTTTATCGTCTCTTCAATTTCAACATAATTATCACCGTATCATACCTTCTTGCAGGTCAATTTCTGATGTCTTCAGTGATCTCACAGTTGAAGTTGGAGCATCTAGTTTTGCTCTCCACAAGGTAAGTAAGATCTGCTCCTACTTTCTAGTAAATGCATGAATACGGGATAAGGATTCATCCTTTTGTTTATCCATTGTTATAACGAAGGTCACGAGTTCATAATTAGATGAATATTATGACATCATACTTAAAGAAATGGGTGCGGAGAAAGATATCAGTAAATATACTACCTAGCTTTACGCTTCATTTATGTATTTCAAACTCCTCTACAGTTCTCTCTAGTTTCTCGAAGCGGAAGAATACGGAAACTGCTGTTGGAAGCGAAAGATTCGAAAGTTTCTCGCATTAGTATACCTTCTGTCCCAGGTGGACCTGAGGCCTTTGATCTTGCTGCAAAGTTCTGCTATGGAGTAAACCTCGAGATTACACTATCAAATATCGCTATGCTGCGTTGTATAGCTCACTTCCTGGAAATGACAGAAGATTTTGCCGAAAAGAACCTTGAAGCCCGAACTGAAGCTTACTTGCAGGAGTTGGTGTTCCCGAACATTTCAAGTTCAATATCAGTTCTTCACCGTTGTGAAACCCTCTTGCCTATATCTGAAGAGATCAACCTGGTTAGCAGGCTCATCAATGCAATTGCAAGCAATGCATGTAAAGAACAGCTCGCCTCTGGCCTGTTAAAATTGGACTATAACTTCCATGCAAACGAGCTGTCAAACAAGGAACCAGACGCATCATCGGACTGGTGGGGCAAATCACTCACAATTCTTAGCTTAGATTTCTTCCAAAGAGTTCTGTCTGCAGTGAAATCAAAGGGTCTGAAGCAAGAAATGATCAGCAAGATTTTAATAAACTATGCTCATAATTCACTTCAAGGTCCTGTTGTTAGGGGAAACCTCTTGGACTTGGAGTCGCAGAAGAAACAAAGGGTCATTGTTGAAACAATTGTTAGCTTACTGCCAACCCAATCAAGGAAGGATCAGGTTCCAATGGCTTTTCTTTCTAGTTTGTTGAAAACTGCACTAGCAGCATCAGTACCTACTTCTTGCAGATCGGATTTGGAAAGAAGAATCGGTCTTCAACTGGATCAGGCAATTCTCGAAGACATCCTAATCCCATCAAATGCGCATGGAAACAATAACTGCACCATGTATGAGATAGACTCAATCTTGAGAATCTTCTCCATCTTTCTCAACTTGGACGAGGATGAAGATGAAGATAATCACTTCCGAGATGAAAGCGAAATGGTTTGTGGTTTCGACAACTCTGGCTCTCCTAAGCAAAGTTCAATTGTTAAGGTGTCAAAGTTACTTGACAACTATCTTGCAGAAGTTGCCACAGACTCAAACTTGATGCCATCCAAGTTTATTGCACTGGCAGAACTCCTCCCAGACTATGCTCGCGTAGTGAGTGACGGACTGTACAGAGCAGTGGACATCTTCCTCGAAGTTAGTAACTTTCTTTACCATTTAATCTCTCTTTCATGAACGCTCCAAGATGAGTTCCATATCATATTAACACCACATTTCCATTTTGTAAAGGTTGTAACTTTGAGAGTTTCTCTTGGTACAGGTTCATCCAAACATTAAAGATTCTGAACGTTACAGAGTCTGCAAGACCATTGACTGTCAGAAATTATCTCAAGAGGCCTGCAGTCACGCAGCACAAAACGAAAGACTTCCAGTTCAAATGGCAGTTCAAGTTCTATATTTCGAACAAATTAAACTCAGAAACGCCATGAATGGTGGTCACAATCAGTTCATTTTTGGTGCAATAAACAACCAATTCCCCCAACGTTCAAGCAGTGGAGCCGGAAGTGGAGCAATATCTCCAAGAGACAATTACGCATCAGTGAGAAGAGAGAACAGAGAGCTGAAGCTTGAAGTTGTAAGAATGAGAATGAGACTGACCGACCTTGAAAAGGACCATGCGTCCATGAAACAGGGACTTGAAAGGTCTCATCCTGCCAACAAGTTAAAATGGTTCACAAAGAAGCTGAGAAAACTGAATTTTCTCTTCTGGATAAACAGTCTTAAGCGAATCGGAGGAAAAGGCCAATTCAGAGAAAGGTTCTTGTTCCAGAGGAGAAAGCGTCACTCGGTTTCATGACAACTTGGTTAAAACATGTCAATACTAGAGAATGTGCGGAAAAAAAAGCAGTCTGTCAAAACTAAAACTAAAACGTCAGGTTTCCTGGTCATCCGAGCGTTGATCATGAATTAAGCAGTGGTGTATTGGATACATTTTGACAGATTAAAGTACGTCAGTGGATACCGATACATACTGATTATAAATTAGACTAGGAGGTTAGGTCTTTTATTTTCTTACATCAAAGCACAACCCAACTTTGCCTTTTGGCATTTCACGTTCCATATGAATAACTCCCCAACAACAGAAATGTCAGAGGGCAGCAAATGAAGTAATGGAGTGATGGGTTTGTCTTTCCCTCTAAGTCGTGTCCTATTGATGACTGCAAATGGAGCTCAAGAAGATCATGAAAGACAAAAGTCAAAAACAGGGAAAAAAAAAACAAAGAATGAATGAGATTGGAAAAGTTGGCGGCAAAGTCACGTTTCATGATTTTGAAGCTGAGCAGCAAGCCCAACTTTGATAAAGCTGATCCTGTACTTTCTCTAAGATATTAACAAAACACATGTCTGGGCAGCTTCGTATGACTCCATGGCCCAATGGATAAGGCGCTCTGGGTTCGATCCCCAGTGGAGTCGTAAGGCCAATTTGTTTTCTTCCTCTATTTTTGAGTATCATAAACGACATCGTTTATCTATTCGAGGCAGTAATTAGGCCCAAAGCTGTCTATGGTACTCTTGGGCTATTGAATTCTTAGGCTATTGAATTGATGTGGCTTATCTTATCACAGCCACTTCTCAGAGGGAATCCATAAAACAAGTAATGTTCTTCCTCATCATTGTCTTCTTCAATGATCAGCGTATTGGCATATTATTAGCCTTAAATTCACGACTGGTCTGCATTTTGTTTCACTTCCTTTTCAGTAATTAAAGGTTTCATTTTCGTAGGATAAGAATTAGCAATAGTTTAGATGATTTGGAAATGAATATCCACTTTGAGTGAAGTTCATAGGTTGGAAAGAGTCTTTATTATAGATAGTACAGAATTACAATGCCGGCATTACATTTAGGGAAAACTGGAGTTTAGTGCATAGGAAAGACTCCCAAGTCCAGGTATGCCATGATACAAAGGACTTGGAGCTCGGATTTTAATACGTTGTACCCTGCCCACGGTCATTATGCAGTTAAGATTACCAAAAGAGAGACAAAAACTTTGGCTTGCTTGAGCTAGTTTATCCTCTACTTCTTCCAAATCCACATTGCTCCAGCTTCTATGAGCAATGGGACAAGCTGGTTCTGGACGTGCAGGCTCATGACCTGCTTTTCACCGCCAACAAACTTCTGCCCTATGAACACTGCAGGTACACTTGGTTGGCAACCTAGTTGCACCAGTGTCCTCTCGATTTGCGTTCCATTGCGAATTTTGTCGAGGTCGTAAACTGTTGGGTTTGCTCCAAATCCACTTATCAGTAACTTGATAGAGTGGCTCATGCAACAGGAACTCTTGCTGAAAATAACCACTGGCTTGTCTTGCACCAACCTTTTCACTACATCCATGATTATAAACTGGATTAACTGGTATTTTATTAGGAGAGTTTGAACTGCTTTGCTTTGAGGTGAGTATAGACGAGGAGATATTTATAAAAGGCCAATAGAGAGGAGTAGATCGAAGATAGGAACAAGGAATAAATGTTCAGAAGATGGGTCAGGAGATTCCATATTTACTACTTATGATCACTTGATGAAGATATCTGCCTTCCAACATTTTTTCGTAACAACAAAACGTGGCAAACTTGTGATAGGAACAACTCCAGATAATTCACTACGTAAAGTAGTGCCTTTTCCTTGTCAATGACATGCAGTTTCAGGAAGCAGCTCTTGATTTAAACTGCTTCATCCTTTGTAAAAATTCAATTTTCACTGGCAGCACCACCATGCTTTTTAGTTAAATTTAATGATATTGCCTTCTGTTTCAACATCGTAAAAGCTCTGTTCTATCTGCTTTAGGAATCTGGCGAGGTGGAGAAAGAGTTAGGCTTTATCCAATTTGCTGGGCACTTTCTTTCCAATAGCAAGATTCGCACGAGTTCAACGCAAGAAGACCGAAAGTTTAACAAAAAAAGAGTAATTTGGAGAGAGAAGATGATGCTTTGGTAAAAGTAATTTAGAAAGGTGATTTGCCATTAATAGCAATGCTCGATCATGGAGGACCAGGCAAGGTCCGTACAAGAAGAAGATGCCGGTATCTTTTTGGCCCACCACTTAAATCTATATTCTCATCACAAAACACGTGTAGTGTTCAAAAACACTACAGTTATCATAAGGCTATTCTTGATTTTAAGTGTCATATTTATGTATAGAGGCATCTAATGGTCGGTTTGATTGAATTGATCTTCTTGTCTTTGGTATAGATTCTTAAATCAGCAGTAGTTCTAAGCATCGGCAATGAATGACTCTCAGGTTGAGTCGACGGCCTCAATCCATTCTTAGCTTAATGCCGCAAGATTCTCAAACTTATCAATAGTGGCATTGCAACAGGATCCTAAAAACAATATATCTCAAAGAAATAATTAAAGAGCCTTGTCTGTTGCATGTCAGGAAAGGTCAAATATTTCTTTAGTGAACATCAAACGTTAGGTAACTGATAAGGAACTACTTTCATTGTCAGACCGTATTTCATCTTCAGAGATATATTGTAGGATCAAAACCTGATCGAGGTGATTATAACGCATTCCCAAAGAAAATGAATCACGTCTGAAGGGACTTGACATTAAACAAAAAAAAGGATATCACATTCTCTCATCCTGATATCATTTATTAGATCAAGGTGTAACTTATTTCAATAATAAAAAGATCAAGTATGAAGTGAATCCACATAAAAGGAATATTATATTTATTTTCTATTTTTTATATGAATAATTCATAGTTTATATTTCTTTCTTATAGACACAACTCTTATTATCTTTTTAAAATAATAATCCATGATTTTACACTTTATGTCTCAGGCCATTGATAATTTCCCTAGTTTCACGTTAGAGAAACAGATAGATATGTGTCATAGGTTGACTGTTATTTCTCGTGTCATTTCTACTTCTGCAACTAAAAAGGATAACGACACCATGATCGATAGCTTTGGCCGTCAGTTCATTCGAAGCTGAGTTACACGTTATACTCTCTTAACGACTTTGAACAATTCTGTTGGCTGAGAACTTCAGCAAACCATACACCATTATCGTTGTTCGTATCAAAGAGCATTCTATAGATATGGCTTGTCACCTCATCACCAATGTGATGCCATTGTATGGGACGAATTAATAGCCAAAAGATATTCCCCATTTACACAGAATAACCATAACATTTACAGGAGTTACAGGACCAGTCCAATCGTTTTCACTTTTTTTATTTATGGCACTTCATCGTTTTGGATGTGAGCCGTGCTTCTCCTGTTTTTCTATTTGTCTGGTGTTAATTCCAAATTATCCATACCAGGCATCAAGTAGGATGTAGTAGGCACCAAATTCTATGATGTACGTGTTAGGATATATTTTATATATTCCTTATTTAGTTTTGACATTTTAAATTGAACACATAAGAAAATTGGAATTATTATATAGATTGATGAAGGTATGTATTAATTGGATGCTACGTTTTGAAATTACGTGGTGAATGTGGACTCTTTTGACTTGGTTGAGTTGGTGTCATACACGTCCATGAGCAGCTGCCGTGAATCTCTACAATTGATGTTGCCCACATCTTTGATTAATAATAGAAGTCTATCAAAACATGCAACTTGAAGAAACCTAGTAGAGTGTGTGCGGCAACTGTAGATAGAAGGGGGTGTTACTGAGGAAGTGGGAGTCACGTGTTTATGAACAAAAATATTGCTTGCTGCACACATGATGATATTAGCTGAATAAAGCATCTTGTGTTTGACTGACGGTGTAGTGAGTTTGCGTGTGTGAGATAGTTTGGTGGAGGCTCAGTGGTTTTATCAATACAGTGAATAACGTCTCCTTTGGGTGAGCCATGGTAAAGTTGATTTATGAGCAAAGCATTGCACACGTTTTGATTTCATGATACAGTGAAGATCATCTTCGTTGAAGTGGGTATTGGCTATTAATTAAAGAAATACTGTGAGTTGTTTTTCTGTGAAGAAAGAGTGAGCTATAGTGGAGAGTTTCAGCTGGGTTATTTTAAGAAGATAAAAATCATAGGGAAGTCTTTCTTTGTCTCAAGTATTTTGTTGTTCAGTTCTTAGCTGATTAAATACTTGAGTTGTCTTTTATTAAATTATTATTGAGTGAAAGTAGTTAGAAAAATCCTCTGACGAGGTTAACACGAGTTGGTCATATTATTAGGTGTGAAAATCTTTTACGGGTAGTGAGGTTGAGAGATAGTTACAAAGATTGAGCGGTGTTGCTCTAGGATGATCTTGTGTAAATCTATTGAACTTCTGTGAAAGTTATTAACCTAGGTAAGGGCTTCGCAGACGTAGGTAGAGTGTACCGAACTGCGTTACCAAAATTTTGATGTTCTTATTATTTTGTTTTTGCTTGGTTTTATTTTGTTCATACCAATAAAGTTTACGGAAAGTTTACGAATCGATTAACACTGTTGGTTTTTCAATTGGTATCAGAGTGAAGTCACCGATTCAGAACTTGGTAGCGAGTTGGTGCAGATCCTAGGTTCGCAGACATGGCTACAAGAGAGGGTGTGTCAATCACTACACCACCACTATTGGATGGATCTAATTATCTAGCATGGAAATCATGGATGAAAGCCTTTATCCAAGCTCAGAGCACGAGAGTCTGCGATTCGGTAGTACACGGTTGGATGCATCCAATGATCAATAATGATAAAGAAGAGGCAGTTCAGAAGGATCCATTTGAATGGACAAGAGTTGAAGAAGAAAGTGCACTGAGAAATTCACAATCAATATATGCGATATTCAGTGTTGTTGATGAAGGACGCTTTTCAATGATTTCAGCCTATGAATCAGAAAAAGAATCGTAGGACGCTTTGCAAACTATTAATGAAGGGTCAAAATTTGTGATAGCATCAAAACTATAGATGTTAGCTGTGTGGATTGAAGAGCTGAAGATGGATGAGAATGAGACTATTGGAGACTTTCATGAAAAATTGTGAGATATAGCAAATCAAGCTCATCAACTGGGGAAGAAATACTCTAACGTGAAATTAGTCAAGAAAACGTTGAGATCATTACCTCTAAGATTTATTCGAAAAATTGTAGCAATAGAAGAGGCCCGCGATATTGATAATTTGTCATTGAAATTCTTACAAACTTCGAGATGAATCTTTTAAGCGGTAAGCAAGAAAGAAGCAAAGGATTGGCACTAAAAGTAGAAACTGGAAAAAGTGTGAACAATGCGAAAGATGAATCAGATGAAAACGAAGACATGATACTACTCACACAACATTTCTGTAAATGGTTGAAAATAATAAAGAAGGACAGACTCAACTTTAGACAATATGGCGGTAGTTCATCAAGTAACAACCCAAGACAACAAGTCAAGACACAAAAGGGAGAACGGAAGGCAAGAAGAATCCAATGTCATGAATGTCAGGGTTTTGGACACATTCAATCCCAATGTGCCAATACGTTGAAGAAACAAAAAGGAAAGTCCTTCACAAGCACCTGGAGTGAGAACGGTTCCGAGAGTGATTATGGTAGTAAAGAAGAAATAGCGAATAGTGCTGCGATGGTTGCCTTACATAGCAAAAGTCTAGTTACTTGTTTAACAGTAACTGATAACGAAGTAACTAAAGGCCGAAAAGGAAGAAAATTGGAAAATTTTGAAAACAATTCAACTTAAGATTCAATATCAGATTATGACAGTGACGGAAGTGGCCTGCCTAGATGATAAAAAGGGAATATTTATGAGGATTACAAGGCTATGTATGAAAATGGGTAAAAATGTATAAAAAGAATGAAAGATTGAAGGAAGAGAATCTTTACATGAAGAACACCATACAAGAGTTAGAAAGGAAGATGATGTTGACGTCGGATGAGTTTGGTGAAGCTAGAATGAAATTGGTAAGTACTGAAAAGGGATTGAGAATGTTAAATGGGAGCATAGAAAAACTAGATAAGTTGATAGAAACTGGCAAGGTTAAAGGAAATTTCGAAGGCATAGGCTATAAAGGTGAGTGCTCGAAAGTTAATGAAGAAAATTATGATATGTTCAAATCAGCCTAAGAGGTAGAAGCATCGAAAAAGAATAAAAGATTTATACCCACATGTCATTTGTGGAGTCGTTGGGCATATAAAGCCAAGATGTTATCAGTTGCTACAGATGTTGTTTCAAAGAAAACAAAGCTGAAAAAGTATACATCTTCCACAAAAATTTCAACATCAACCTTCAGTACCAAAAATCTTCTTGGATAAAAAGAAGTGAATTGCAAGCTCTCGTAGTTCATACATCAATGAAGGCAACTTTGCAACATGGTTGGTATTTTGATAGTGGATGCTCACACCATATAACGGG
>JAOQMP010000004.1:9387664-9399167 GCA_027563575.1 Erythroxylum pedicellare
AAAAGGCTTACTTAACTGATTATCAGAATTGTATGGATGGTCATGTGACTTTCAGAGATGGAAAGAAAGCTTATGTGATTGGTAGAGGAACATTATATGTGGATGGTTTGCCTCCTCTCAAGAATGTGTCCCAAGTCGATGGATTAAAAGAAATTTTGGTAAGTATAAGCCAATTTTGTGATGATGGTTTGCTAGTTAAATTTACAAGTGATGAATGCAGAGTACTAACCAAATAAGGAGAATGTATAGTGAGCGAGAAGCGATCAACAATTGCTACATGTTACAATTCATGACTATGCGTAAGTCAGCTACTCATAAGAATGACATTGACTTGTGGCATCAAAGGTTTGGGCACGTAAATTTTGATCTCATCAGCAAATTGACAAAATTGGAGGTTGTGAAGGGTCCAACCAAAATGAACAAAGAAGGAAAATCAATTTGCAGTACGTGTCAAATGGGAAAATAGCTAAGAGTGCACACAAAAAGGTTAGAAATGTTACCTCATCTCACATACTTGAATTAATTCACATGGATTTGGTCGGTCCAATACAACATGAGAGCATTGGTGGAATGAGATACTTTCTAACTTATGTTGATGATTATTCGAGATATACTTAGGTATCATTCTTGAAAGAAAAATCAGATCCTTTCAAGGCTTTTAGAAGTTTATGTGTACAGGTCATGAATTTGAAAAATTTGACTATATTGAGAATTCGATCGGATCACAGAAGAGAATTTGAGAATACAAGCTTTAATGATTTTTGTGATGAGTATGGCATCATACAAGAATTTTCAGCACCCAAAACTCCACAAAAAAATGGAGTTGCCGAAATGAAAAATAGAACACTTCAAGAAGTGGCTAGATCTATGTTGAATGGAATAAAATGTCTATGCAATTTTGGGCTGAAGCGGTTAACACAATATGCTACATATGCAAGAAAGTGTATCTTCGAAGCTTTCTGAACAAGACATCGTATGAACTTTGGAAGGGAAAGAAACTAGATGTAAGTTACTTTCATATTTTCAGAAGCAAGTGCTATATTCTTAGAGATCGGGAACAACTTGGAAAATTCAAGAGCAAAAGTGATAAAAGATCTTTGGCTATTTAACTCACAGTAAAACCTATCGAGTGTACAATTAAAGAACAGAAAAAGTGCAAGAGTCCATAAATGTTGTGATAGATGATGTATCTTTGTTGAATAGTCAAGTGGCAGAAGAGAAACAAAGTAACCGACCATCTGAATCAGCTCAAACAAGCAACGAGACAATATTGAAGAATTGCCCAGATTTGCAGTTAGTTACTGCTGAGGAAGTAACTGCACGAATTAAAGAACTTTCAGTTACTTCAGATGATGAATCAACCAAAACATTAGAAGCTGATTTGAACCGATGTTCTTCATCTCGAATCCGAAGGAATCATCTAGTAGAAAATGTTATTGGAGATGTTAGCGAAAGAAGAAAAACAAGAGAAAGAAAAATGGTTGATTATCGAGAACTTGCAGGATACCTGTGTTACACATCCTCATTAGAACCAAAGAACATTAAAGAAGCACTATAAAATGAGTTCTGGATAGCAGCTATGTAAGAAGAGTTGATTTAGTTTGCATGGAATGATATATGGGAATTAGTGTCAAGACCACCGGATACTAATGTAATTGGCAAAAATTGGGTGTTTTGGAATAAAACAAATGATAAGGGTAATGTTACTTAAAATAAAGCAAGGCTAATAGCAGGGATACTCTCAGGTGGAAGGTATCGATTTCAATGAAACTTTTGCACCAGTGGTATGACTTGAATTGATCAGATTATTATTAGGCATAACATGTACAACAGGTTTTAAACTTTATCAGATGGATGTAAAGAGTGCATTTCTAAATGGCTTTATACAGGAAGAAGTGTTTGTTTAGCAACCGAAAGGTTTCATTGATTTAGTCGATATAGATCACATCTATAAGCTAAAGAAAGCATTTTATGGACTCAAACAAGCACCAAGGACTTGGTACGAAAGACTCACTTAATATCTTATTAACCAAGGATATAAACAAGGTAGTGTTGACAAAACCTTGTTTATTAAAAAGTTCAAATTTGATTTTGTGATGGCTCAGATTTATGTTGATGATATTGTGTTTGGTGCTACACATTCAAAGATGGTCAATGAATTTATCAAGCTAATGACATTTGAATTTGAAATGAGTATGGTTGGTGAGTTAAATTTCTTTTTGGGCTTGTAAATGAAACAAGTGAATGATAGAATTTTTATATTGCAAACCAAATATGCTAACAACATAATAAAGAAGTTCGGCCTTGAGAATACCAAACATGCAAGAACACCTATGAGTGTCTCAACGAAACTAAACAAAGATGAGAATGGAAAAAGCGTTGATGTTAGTTTATATCGCAGCATGATCGGTAGCTTATTATACTTGACTGCAAGTAAGCCAGATATTTGTTCTTGCGTTGGTGTATGTACTTGCTATCAAGCCATCCCAAAAGAAACACATCTGATAGCAGTCAAGAGGATCTTCAGGTATGTAAGTGGAACATCAGATTTTGGGATATGGTATACAAGAGATTCAACATCTTATCTAGCTGGATATAGTGATGCGGATTGGGCTAGAAATTTAGATGATTGTAAAAGCACTTCAGGAGGTTGTTTCTTCTTAAGAAACAATCTGATTGCTTGGTATAGCAAGAAGCAGAATTCAATTTCACTATCAACCGCTGAGGCTGAATACATAGCTATAGGTAGTTGTTGCTCACAGCTTATTTAGATGAAACAGATGTTAGAAGACTATAGGATTGATTAGGATGAGTTGACTATTTTATGCGACAACAAAAGTGCCATAGATATTTCAAAGAATCCAGTTCAGCATTCAAGAATGAAACACATTGATCTTTGGTATCATTTTATTCAGGAACTGGTGGAGAGCAAAACAATCATCTTATCACATGTATCTACCGAAAAGCAGTTGGTAGATATTTTCACAAAACCTCTTGATGCAATAAGGTTTGAACTTCTTAGAGGAGTTATAGGACTTTGTGCCCTACACAGCTAGTGTATCTTATCTTTATTTAAAAAAAGAAAATAGTTAAAAAAGGAGGCGTCTTTATCTAAGGGATTTAAAATCCCTAATTTCATTTCACTCCTATCTCCTTATATCACTGCAGCTCTAAGCAAGAAGGGAAGGGGCATGAAGTCACGCACCTCACTTTTGCATCTACTCCTTCACCATGCACGACATCATTGTATCCCCTCTTGCTTCTATCTTCTTCAGTTCACCAGTCCATCAGTGTCATTGCCACTGCTTCGGTTTTGATGACCACGCCATGTTAGTGACTCTCCAAAATCTGGTGACTCGTCAATGTCCAGTGACCCAATTTAAAGTGGATTTATAGAGCCACTTTCTTTGCCCTGCCATCATCATCTTTGTGGACAAAGCTTGATCTTGGTACTGTCTCCTTACTTTTTCAGATTTAGAACCGAAATTGGTTCTCTTTATTGTACAGTCCCCATCATCATTAGTATTGGTTTTGCTCTCTTTAGTTTGATTCCATTTGATGGATTGTGGCTGAATACTGTTGACTTGTGATTGGAAGTTCATTACCTGACTGTGGTTGGAACCCATTGGTTTGTGTGAGTTGTTGCAGATTGGGTTTTTGATTTTATATGGTGGATTTTTGATTGAAGTTTGAATGCTTGCTACTTATTGGATTTTGGCTAATTGCGGGTTGGGTTCTTAACTAAGTGTGGTTGATTTTTGTGTTAATTGCAGTTATAAGTGACTGATTGAGTTTGAAACTTTCTGGCTTGTTGAACTTGCCTGTGATTGGTGCTTACTGATTTGTTGATCTTTGACTGATTATGATTGGAGTATGGGAAAGAACAAGGAAAATGTTTTGTCCTTAGTTTCTGAGAAAAAGGTAGCAGCTCCAATGTGATGCTCAAGTCGCTTACTGTTGAATCTGAAATTTCGCAAAAGTGTTACTGAGGCTGGGTCTTCTTCGGCAACACTCATTGACATTCCTGACATCCAGGATAAAAACGATCCTCTTTATAAAGTTACACAAGTAATAAGGTCTATGATTGAAGAGTCAGCTTTGGATTCAGACACAACTCCTACTGTGTCTGCTCCACCACCAGTGCCTCCTACGGCTCCTGCGAAGCGTACAAAGGTGAAATGTCGGAAGACCATATGCCCGCCTCGCTGTCATTCTTCTGTTAGATTGAGAGTGGATAATGTCGTTTCGTTCAAGCTTTACACTCCCGCTGCTGAACAAAAATGGAGTACCTTCACGAATATTGGTTTTGTTTTTGATCGACCAATCAACTTGAATAAATTTAAACAACATGGAATGCATACCTTACTATTGGAGCATACTTTGTTGCAAGCTTCACTTCTCCCAAAGCATTATGACTCTACTCTGGTAAAGGAAGTTTACTCCAACTTAACTTGTGATATTCTGAATGTGGATGTTGTGTCTTATGGAGTTGTCTATGTGCGGGGTTGGGTGGTTAATTTTGACGCTACTAGTTTAAATTTGTTTATGGGTTTTGATAACTTGATTGGTGATCTGCTATATGATGATGAGTGGACTGTGTCAACTAACTTGATTGCTACAGTTTTAACTGGTGGTAAATTGACTACCTGGCCATCAAGTTCTGTTCTTCGATCATCAATGTTGACTCAGAAATATTTTATGATTTTCAAGTTGATTGTGGCAAATTGGATTCCAAGTACGCATGTTGTGACTGTCTATTTGGCACAGGATAAGTTACTTTATGCGATTGGTATGGGCGTAAAATTCAATATTGGTCGTCTCATTATCGAGGCAATGCTAGCTATTGAAAATAAGCCATATTCTCTATTATATTTTCCATGCTTGATCTCATAGTTTTTGTATGCTAGTGAAGTTCCCAGGATTGAATCGAGCATGTTTGAGTTGGTAGCATTGATGAATATCTCTCCCTGAATTTTTTGGCAACCACGGGTGGTGGATTTGCCATATGCCACTTCGGATCTCTTAGATGCCATGGGGACATCAACTATTAATCCTCATGTAGCTCTATTTTCTAAAATTGAGAGGATTGAAGGTGTTATTCAAGTAGCTGCTGATGCACTTTGTAATTTGAAGCAATGATTTCTTTGTTTCCTCGGTGCTTCTTAATTTCGACTTTTTAACATATCTTGTCTCAAAGGGGGATAACAATTCAGATAAGATGTATTTTGTCTTCTCTCTGTATTTTATTGACTGGAATTGGCTTATGATTATGGATGTATTTTGTTGATTGGAATTGGCTTATTTTTATGGAATATGAAATTGAATATTACATTAAGGGGGAGCATCGAGAATTTCATCCTATATTTCCAATTATGATTATTTATGTGAAGTTCTAGAGTTACGACAAAAATGCCAAAAGGAGGGAGATTGTTAGGATATATTTTATATATTCCTTAGTTAGTTTTGACATTTTAAATTAGACACATAAGAAAATTGGAATTATTATATGGATTGATTAAGGTGTGCAATAATTGGATGTTACTTTTGGAATTGCATTGTCAACGTAGACTCTTTTGACTTGGTTAAGTTGGTGTCATACACATCCATGAGCAGCTGCCATGAATCTCTATAGTTGGTGTTGCCCACATCTTTGATTAATAATAGAAGTCTATCAAAACATGCAACTTGAAGAAACCTAGTGGAGTGTGTGCGGCAACTGTAGATAGAAGGGGGTGTTATTGAGGAAGTGGGAGTCACGTGTCTATGAACAAAGATACTACTTACTGCGCACATGATGATATTAGCTGAGTAACGCATCTTGTGTTTGACTGGCAGTGTAGTGAGTGTGCATGTGTGAGAAAGTTTGGTGGAGGCTCAGTGGTTTTATTAATACAATAAATAATGTGTCCTTTGGGTGAGCCATGGTGAAGTTGATTTATGAGCAAAGCGTTGCACACGTTTTGATTTCATGATACAGTGAAGATGGTGAAGTGGGTATTCGTTATTAATTGAAGAAACACTGTGAGTTGTTTTTCTGTGAAGAAAGAGTGAGATATGGTGGAGAGTTTCGACTGGGTTATTTTAAGAAGATAAAAATCATAGGGAATTCTTTCTTCTGTCTCAAGTATTTTATTGTTCAGTTCTTAGTTGATTAAATACTTGAGTTGTCTTTTATTAAATTATTGTTGAGTGAAAGTAGTTAAAAAAATCCTCTGATGAGATTAACATGAGTCAGTCATGTTATCAGGTGTGAAAATCTTTCACGCGTAGTGAGGTTGAGAGATAGTTACAAAGATTGAGCTGTGTTGCTCTAAGGTGATGTGTTGCTCTAAGGTGATCTTGTGTAAATCTATTAAACTTCTGTGAAAGTTATTAATCTGGGTAAGGGCCTCGCAGACGTAGGTAGAGTGTGCCAAACTATGTTACCAAAATTTTGGTATTCTTATTAATTCATTTTTTCTTGGTTTTATTTTGTTCGTGCCAATGAAGTTTAAGGAAAGTTTGCGAATTGATTAACACTCTTGGTTTCTCAGTATGTTTAAATGTAAATCGAGACAACCCACTTGGAGAAGATTAAACAGTCTTGAGTTGTGTTGCACCGAAACAAAAGAGTAGAAATTAACAAAGAGAATGTAAAATTAGGGATTATATTTGTGTTTAGCTCAATTTAATTGAGTTTTGGGTTGGGATTAGATTTATTTTAAATTTTTAGGCTTCAAGTTGGATTTGAACTTGAGATACTAGTTTGGCCTAGTCTAAAATATGAATATATCAAATAAAAATGATATCATTTTCAAAATAAAATCATTGATCTTGATCAAGGCTCGATTGAGATTCTTGCTACTCAAGTTTGACTTAAGCTTGGACTGTAAGTTTTAGGCTTTGCTTGAACTCGATTCGACTCACCACCAAATCTACTATTACTACAAGAAATCTGTCGTTTACCGACAAAAAAATCGCCGGTAAATGACATAATTTTGTTGGAAATAATAATTACCAACAGAATCAAATGACGAATAAAGGAGTCGCTAATACGACTGTAGGTAAATTTAAAGGACGAAAATTATGTGTCATTCTATTGGTAAAATATACCGACAGATAGATGTAACCGTCAGTAAACCGTCGTCAAGATAATCGCAAAAATTTCAATATTACCGATGAAAGAAGAAGAATGGTTGGTAAATACCGCAAACAATTCTTCACGGTTTATGGTATTCTGTCGGTAATTATATGTATTTTTGCAACGGCCTACATTCCGTCAATAATTGAAAGTAAGAATTTTTTTTAAAACTCTTGACATGAATTTTTATTTAATGATCTAATGAAAAATTCATAATTTCAATAATTATGAATTATCTGTGCATAATAAAAATAGAATACGATCTGCAAAAGATATAAAAATAGAAATATTATGGTGAAAGCTGAATAGGATATACAATATGATAAATTATTTTTTACAAACTTAATTAATAACTTTAGTTTGAATAATTTTGAAAAGATATATATAGAAATTCACAACAAAATTAAGTACAAAAAAATAAAATTAAGAGATCGAAATAAAACAAAAATTAAAAGTTAAATTAACAATTGAAATTTAATTAAAAATATATTAAGTTATTTTATAACGCTTAATGTTTAGACTAAATAATAACAACTTCAATTCAAGTTTTAAGAGAATTATAGATATAAAAATAGTTAGACAGGATGTTAATTAATAGTCATTTTTATGAGTTTATAAAAGCCTTTACCTCTCCTTTTCTTTTTGGTATGATATTGTAATACATGACTCTTATGTGAGATCTCATAATCTTTCCTTCTTGAGCCATTAATATCCTAATTAAGACTTAATCTACAACCTATAATCTTCACTCCTATTCTAATATGGAACCATACTAAAAGTCTGTTAGAAGTCGTCTATTACTCAAGGCCTTATCATAGTCTGCCTTTATTATCTTGAGCCAACATTATACTAATATAAGTTTTGCTTTGATATCATTTATAATGCCCTATTTCTAGACTGACCCAATAACAAATTCAATTTGAACTTAAGAGAACCACATACTTATGAATAGTTAGTTGGGGAGTTAATTAGTAGTCACATAGAGGACATAGATATAACAATCCCATATCAGACAGAAAAGGAGATGCAAAAAATTCTATAAATCTATGAAAGGACTACTAATCAAATTTATATCTAACTATTTTCGACTATGTGATTATCTTTAACTCAAATTGGAGTTGTTGTTGGACTAGTTTAGACTTGAGGCCTTACGATGGTGTTTGAGTACAAAAATTTACATGTATGATAGGCTGAGACCATGTGGGCAAAGATGGTGCTGGTAGCAATGTCATATGGTAATGGATGACTCCTAACAAACTTCTAATCAGTTCTATGTCATAACAAGAGGAGAGAATCGATGTTGTGGATTGGTTTTTAATGGAAAAATCAAGGCTTCAAGGAAGAGAGATTATAAAATCCAACATAGTACATAGTTATCATAATCCCTTATCAGAAAGGAGAGAAAAAAATTAAAGCCTTTATAAGCCTATAAAAAACTACTAATTAACTTATGACTAGTTATTTTTAAGCATGCGATTCTTTTAAGTATGAATTAAAATTTTTGTGTGTAAGTCTAAACCTAAGGCATGACAAAATGATATCAGAATATGGGTTAAGGTACGGTGGAAAGAATGTGAGTAGAATGAGTGAACCATTATCCAAGTGGCTTATATATGGGTTATCAAGTAACTTCTTTAGACTTTCAAGTGAGTTAAGTTTTGAAGAAAAAAACTTATTTTAAGGGACAGAGAATATCATACCTCAAAATTTTGAGATATCTGATATTTATGATTTGATAAAACTTAACACCTCAGAAATATTTTTTTAATATTTGTTACTTAAGTTGGATATTGATAACTAATTTTTAAAAAAGATATGGGTTCAATAAATTGTGGTGATAACACTTACAGAGAAGGGAAATTTTTAGTGAAGAAGCATGTCACTTTATTTTGTTATCATAATTGAACACTATTTAGTATTTTAGTCATAACTTCTGATAGAAATATTGAATTTAAGTGATATAAGAGGTTATAGAAAATTAAAATAATTATCTATAATTCATAAAAAGAAACTTAGGACTTATTTAGGCATATCAATCTACCATTTTACCTTATAGGGAGATCAATGATAGGTGTTAAAAAATATTAGTCGACTAAGGTCTCAAACTAGTTGATCAGATTGTTTAAAGACTACTTTTAAAAATTAGTGATTAAGATCTAGACACTATTTGGAAATCTTTCAAGCACAAAAAAAGTAATTTAAGATACCTTTCATACAAAAATTAGTAGTATATGCCAA
The DNA here is from genome assembly GCA_027563575.1 of Erythroxylum pedicellare. Classification (NCBI taxonomy): domain Eukaryota; kingdom Viridiplantae; phylum Streptophyta; class Magnoliopsida; order Malpighiales; family Erythroxylaceae; genus Erythroxylum; species Erythroxylum pedicellare. The sequence goes on from JAOQMP010000004.1 coordinate 9,397,023, forward strand.
TTAGAGTTTTCTAAGTTTATTATTCTATTAACTATATATATTAAATATCTTACTAAGTTTTAATTAATTATTCACCATATTTACTTTTATTTTTGGGTAGATTGATAAAGAATCTTAATTTGAGGTCAACATAATTAGGGTTTCATCAAACTATTAATTTTAAAGGTTTGATTATGTGAAACTTTTTGTATTTTGTATAATTTGTGGACATTACAAATTAATAGATATATGAATTATAATTTTAGGTGTTGGGGACCACTTACGACAACAATGACAATAACAACCCAGTGAAAGTCTCATTGATACGTAGGATTTGGAGAGATCCATTAGTATGCAACTTTACTCTTAACTTGCGGAACATCTACAACTAACTAAAAACTAAATTATGGATGCATTTTTATAAATGGTGTGTCATATACGTGTTTTGTGTGTTGTATGATTAAATATTATTGTTGTATGATTTGAGGCCCTAAAAAAGGTGATTGGTATGCATCTTTGTAAGGTGTGACGAGGAGTCAGGTGTAGTGAGGAGTTCAATTGACTGGAGCCCATGATATACATTAGAATGGGGTGAGTACCATTTTATTGCAAGGTCAAATTAGATAGGGCTAGAATCATATAAGTATCATTATGTTGCTCGGGATAAATTGAGCTTAGATCCACATGAGTATGAGTCTATTAGCTGAGATAAATTAGTAATGCCTACCCTAGAAATATATTTGGTTTATCTATTAGTTAGCATCGTTTAATTATGTTTGGTTTATTTTAAAATGTTACATTTAAATGACTTCTTTCCTTGATAAGTGTTATAGAGAATTTGGTTGTCATTTAGGCATTAATTATAGAAACTTGTGACATGTAGAATGGAAGGAGTGTACCTTTATATTATTATTTTTATCTAGTTAGTATATACTACTTAACCATGTGTATTTTTCAAAAACTAGAGTATGTAATGTAAGTACTACATAAAATTTGAGCATGATTTCATAGAGTAAAAAATAGAAATATTTCTAATTAGAGAGAGAAAAATATTCGTTATGATGTTTCTATTTAATTATATGAATTTAACATGTTGAAATTCTTAGTTTAATAGTAAAACTTAAAAGATTAAGCCCCTAATATTGGATGGTGGTCTGTCATGGGTCCAACTAAATTAGCTCAGACTCGAGATATGACAATGATGGTGAGATGTTTTATATCTTTACTAGGCTTATTATAAATCATGTACATCAGTAACCTATTTAAATCACTTCACTATAAGAATGCTTTTCATATATGATTTTTTTGTTTTGTTCATAGTGAATATGATATTTGATGATTAAAAATGCCTGTTTCCTAGTATAAGATGATGTATGCTATGAAAATATATTTTTCAATAAACTGAATTATTATTTTAGATTACATTATTGTGATCTACTTGAAAATAATTTATTGATTATAAATTTGTTTCATTACAAGAAAAGTAGGAATTAGCGACAAAAAATAAAGCGTAGTAAATTAGTGATAGAAACCCTATTTCTGTCGCTAAAATAGATTGGAAAAATTTGTTTAGTGACGGTTATAATTTCTGTCGCTAAAAATGGAGGAAAACTATCTCGATAAAATTAGCGATAGACTTTGGGGGCGGTAATTATTTCCGTCGATAATAACATTAAAATTAGCAAAAAAAAATAATATCTGTCGCTAAATATGGAGGGAAGTACATCGACAGAACCATTGCTATCGGTAAATAGGAACCATTACCTTTGGTAAATAAAGAGGGAATTAAAGGTAATATAATAAAATTTAAAATTTTCGATGCTAATATCTGTTGCTAAATATGGAGGGAAATCATCTCGGTAAAATTTTGCGACGGATTTTGGTGACGGTATAAAATTTTCGTCGGTAAATAAGTCCGAAATTATTGGCGGAATTCAAAAAATTTGAGTTTAGCAATGGAAATTTTTCGTTGACAAATTCCGTTGGTAAATTCTTTTACTTTAAAATCACCAGAAGCTCTCTTCTCTCCCCCTACCTGCGTGTTGTTCTTCCTACTGCATCCCTCTCATGTGATTTCTTCTCTCCGACATTGTCTCCTCTTCTCCTCTTCCAAAAATAGTCCAAGGTAAGTAGTAACCATCCTCCTTGTTTACATTTCTCTCTCTA
>JAOQMP010000004.1:9399267-9416466 GCA_027563575.1 Erythroxylum pedicellare
ATTTCCAAATAAAATTGAATGAAAAGCTTTATCGATTAAGCACTATTAATCACTACAAGAAAAGTAGGAATTAGCGACGAAAAATTACCGACAGAAAATAAAGCGTAGCAAATTAGCGATGGAAACCCTATTTCCGTCGCTAAAATAGATGGGAAAAAAATTCGTTTAGCGACGGCTCTAATTTCGGTAGCTAAAAATGGAGGGAAACCGTCCCGGTAAAATTACACGGACTTTAGGGATGGTAAATGTTTATGTCGGTAATAACATTGAAATTAGTGACGGAAATTAATATCCGTCGCTAAATATGGAAGAAAGTATACCGACGGAGCCATTCCCATCGCTAAATACCGACAGAACCATTACTGTTGGTAAATAAAGTGGGAATTAAAGGCGGTATAATAAATTTTAAAATTTTCGACGTTAATATTAGTCGTTAAATATGGAGGGAAATCATCATGGCAAAATTTGCGACGGTATAAAATTTTCGTCGATAAATAAGGCGACAATTATTGACGAAATTGAAAAAGTTTGAGTTTAGCGAAGGAAATTTTCCGTCGGTAAATTCTTTTACATTAAAATCAGCCGAAGCTCTCTTCTCCACCCCCTGCATGTTCTTCTTCTTGCTATGTCCCTCTCGTGCGATTTCTTCTCTTCGACGCTGTCTCCTCTTCTCCTCTTCCAAAAATAGTCCACGGTAAGTGGTAACCACCCTTTTTGTTTACATTTCTCTCTCTAGAACATTTATTCTCTTCACCTTGTTTACATTTCTTCAAATTGTGTAAAGCAATGGTATTGCGTACTGCCTGTAAGATATATTTCACCATCAAGAATTTTGTATTCTTTCGTTTGATATTTTTGTACTTACTTTTTAGCTTATGTAGATTTGTGTGAGTATGACTGCCAATTGAATTAGGCTTATTACTTGTACCAGCCGCCCTCCTCAGCCTGGTGATATTCATAGCTCCGTAAAATCTTTCCTTTTCCATTAAATTTCTCACTCTTGTTTACATTTTGGTGATGCGTTTCATGGGTATCAGAGTTATAGAAGTGTTAAGCAAACAGTGAAGAGACTAAAGGAGGCTGCAGTCTCTTATAGAGGCTCTGAGATATTGAAAAGATGGTTGGTTGTGCTCAAAGAGGTTGAGAAATTTGTGGCTAGTTCTGCTGAAGATAAAAGGAAGAGTGCTTTTTTGTAATTTTATTTACCAACGGAATTTTACTTTCCATCAGTAAAATGCTCAATATTTACCGACAAAAAATTTAGATCTGTAGGTAAATTTATCGACGGTTTACAGCATTTACTGTCCGTAAATTATGTTCGTAAATTTACCGACGGACGAATTCTTTCGTCAGTAAATTTACCTACGATCGTTTTAATCACGTAGTTGTTTGTCGATAATTTCCATCGCTATTTTATATTACTGACGAAATATAAACGTTTTCTTTTAGTAATTTCCGTCACTAAACGACCTTTTTCTTGTAGTGTTTACTTTTATTTGTTTATAAGGATTACCACTTTTTTCTTCGAACTTCAACTCAATTGTGCATATACTCTTGCTTATTCGGAAATTATTTGGATTTAAAGTCTTTTTAGAGTGTTAAATAAATAAAAGGGTTTATACAGAACAATGTTATTAAAATTTAATGCTTACTCCTTTAAATAGATATCAACAAAATTTTAACAAGTTGATTGTTGAATACTACGTACATTCTTGGAGAAAATTTCTTTATAATTAATATCTTATGTAATTGTTGAAATAAAAAAGATCTTCCACTTAAAAGGATATAATTTATATTAAGATTTTATAAGTTGTATCCTTAATTTTAAGTGATGAGATTTTAACTTATATCTAGTTGACCTATCTTTAATTTTAGATGTTTAATAATCTGAATGCTTAATAATAAGAAGTAATCTTATTTTCAAGAGTTGAATGAGTTATAGAGTATAATAAGATTTGTATATATATTTTGTTTCTCATCAATGAAAATATGAAACCTATAAATAATAAACTATATATTGTGGTATTAGAGTTGCCTTCTCTTTTCTTTCTTTCCATTTACTTTTAAAGATTTTTTTCCTGAACTAATTTAACTATGGTCATTAGATGCTTATTCAATCTGCCACTCTTCAATATAGTGACTTTCATCATTATAAATCTTAGATTATGCACCTCTTAAATTCCTACAATAATTATGTCTTATGGAAACATCAGTTTTAAACTCTATTTACTAAGTCTGATCTATTTGAGTACGTTGATGGTTCTAAACCTTACCCTCCTATAATAACTTGAGAGAACCAAACCCAACGTATAATATATAGGTTCATTAGGATCAACTTATACTCAATGCTCTTATTAGATCTCTCTTTTCTACAGTTATATCGTTTGTTGCTTGAGACAAAATATCATAAGAAGCATGGATAATATTAGCAAACACTTATATCAAACTTTCCTGTGGTCATATCAAGTAAGTCACTCTCCTAAAAATACCAATAAAGGCACCATGAGTATTATTAATTTTCTAATTTTAATCGAAAGTAAATCTCTAAAAACATGAGGAACCACTATTATGATTTACTGAAGGATTTAAAGCTCAGAACAAGGGAGCTTGTACTTATGCATCAATTACACCTAAAGTCTTGAAATAACTTTTCCACTAGTTGGTGTCTCCAAACTTAAGTATCATTCATGTCAATATGATAAAGGTTATTCTACTTGAAGGTCAAGCCTCAGCATCTAAGGCCAAAAAGTTGTATAAACTCTCATACTAGGCTACATTATAGCTGGACTCTTACTAGTGATTTGTTGCTTTTCAATTATACTTATTATCAACACTGAGCTTTCCCTTTACCTTAGTTAATATGTACTTATCTATTGATTTATACAATCATTTCATTTTATCAAAATATTTCATTAGTTTTATACAATTTGTTAAACTCGTGCAAAGGAACTTACTTGCCTTGGTACACCAATGGATGAAGAAGATCACAAAGAGAAAATTCTAGATGAATTGAGTGATGATTACTAAAAATTGACTCACGTTGTTCAAGCTCATGATAGGTCCATATCATTTGATTAAATTTATGAGAAGCTTTTAATATTTGAATCTTCTTTATAAGGGAAACTTAAAGAATCAAGTCACTTTCTAGCTACTGTTAACCCAACCAGTCAAATAAACTTGCATTAGCGCTTATTATCTTTTACCAATAATTGATGTTTTTCCTCTCCTAGTTATGTTATTACTCATCAAGCAATTTTGCTAGTCGTTCTTTAATATCCAAGGACTCCAACTACCCACAACCTTATGAAGATTATCCATGATATCCATACTTAGGCTATTATCAACTTTGTGATATACAAGGACACACAACTAATAACTATTAATCATTCTAATTGGCACCAATTCAATAATCAAACACAAGTTATATGCCACCATGAAGAATCCTAATAACACTTTGGCAACATTAGGCCCATTTTATTAACCATATTGCATCCAACAACCGAAAATAGTTACTTGATGTTGGTGCTTCTCTTTATGTCACAATAGACTTGAGCAACTTATTTATGAATGTCTCATATATTAGTTCAAACGACATTATGATTAGAGATGATAGTTCTTTCCATTAGACATATGAATTCAACTTCTCTTCTCACTCTTATAACTACATTTATATTAAATGATAGGCTTTGTGTACTAAACATGATTATAAACCTATTTTCAATTTTTTAATTCTTCATCACTAATAATGTATCAGTTAACTTCTTACTTACCTTATTTCAGGTGAAGGGTCCTTGCACACATAAAACTCTTTTATAGGGAATCATTATGAATGAAGTGTATCAGTGCCTAGCCATTAGGTCAGTATTATCTCCTAGTTTTGCTTTTTCTTGTATCAAAGGCACTACCTTAAGTTGGCACCATATATTGGTTATCCACCCTTTCTTATTTTAAAACATATTCTTTCTATCTATGATTTAGCTATGACATTATTGTAATAAAAGCCGCAAGTTATTATTCTTTACGTCCACTCTTATTTGTTCTCACCCTTTTAAATTATCTTTTCTAATATATGGACTTAACCGGTCATCTTACATGATGGTTTTAAATATTATGACATTTTTATTGATCATTTTACCAAATATATTTGACTTTACTCTTTAAAACAAAATTATAAGGTTAAAGAAATCTTTATACACTTTAAAGTCCTTATATAAAACCATTTCCAACACCAAATTGTTACAATTTATTCAAATAATATAAGTGGATATTTTTTCTTAAAGACTATTTGACAACCAATGGCAACTATCATTTCAACACTTCACCGCACATACATGAACTTAATGGATACTTAAAAAGATGACATCATCATATAGTCGAAACTGATCTTACCTTACTTTCCCATGTCTCTCTTCCTTTGCTATTCTGGTCTCATGCATTTACTATTGTTGTCTATTTAATTAATCAAATGCCCACTATTGTTTTTAATCTCCCTTCCCTGTATTCATTAATTTTTGGTACATCTCTTAATTATTCCAAACTTGGGAATTTTAGATTCCTATATTACCTTTGGTTTTGACCATACAACTTATATAAACTTGATACTCGATCTAGATCATATGCCTTCCTTGGGTATTCATTATCTCAGAGTGCTTATCTATGTCTCCAACCATCCATCAATAAGATGTATATTTTTCATCATGTTCAATTTATTGAATCAATTTTTTCTTATAAATCATTACATTCTCATTTACCACACCCCAAATCCACCACTCTTGACACTTAGGTTCTACCTATTCTTACTATGTCCTTTTTTGATCAGCAATCACCTTTATATACTTTATTTGAAGTATGCTCTCCAAAAATTTCCATCTTGCATTGGTCATTTACCTACTCTCTAACAAATACTTCTCAACCGTCCAAACACTCCATTATAACCATTCCAACCCACTTAAATCCTTATGTCAATTAAATACAGACAAAACTCACCTAACCTCAAACCAACATCATATGACCCTATATACTAAAAACAACATTTTCAAGCTATTACAAAAAGCTAATCATTATATTCATATTAATCCCACCTCAACTATTGAGCTGACATCTATGACTTAATATCTTAAAGAAATTAATTAGCAATATGCCATGATAGATGAGTATAAAACTTTAGTCCATAATAGTGCGAGGGAGCTAATAACACCTAATACGACCTCTAGTATAATTGGTTACAAATAGTTTTTTTTTTTGTATCAAATGAAACTTTGACAATTCTGTTAACATATTTAAATCTAACTTAGTTGCTAAAGGCTTTAGTAAAAGGACTTATTTGGACTATCATGATATATTCAATTTAGTGCTTAAATTAGCTACTGTTAGACTTATTCTAAGTATTGCTATTAGTGATGGCTAGTCTCTTCAAAAATGGGTTGCCAATAATGCATTTCTACAGGGATGGATTTTAGAAAATGTTTATATGGCAAAACCTTCCCACTTTATTGATTATGATCACTCTACATATATTTGTAACCTCCATCTATGGCCTTTGACAAGTACTATAATCTTGGTACCATGAGATATGCCAATACCTTAGTGATGTTATATTTAAGAATTATCAGGTTGACACTTTCCTATTTATTCTTTATAATGGTATTCATATTTTTTGTCTCCTTATTTATGTTGATGGTATTATCCTCAAATGTGATAATCCATCTCCAGTCAATAAGTTTTCAAACTAGCTCTTTACATGATTATCCCTTAAGGATCTTATGCTTCTCTCGTTTTTTCACAGTATTGAAGTTATTCCTGATCAATATGTTATTGTATTATCTTAATGACATTACATTATGTGTCTTCTCACTTGAGCTCGTATGTTGCATGCCAAACCTATTGCTACTGTGTTGCCTACTAATGTATCTATTAGTTTACACTCTGGCACACCACTTTCTAATCCCATCAACTACCACACTCTTGTTGATAGTCTACAATAGTTATCACTTACTCCTCCAAACATCTATTATGTAATCAAAAAATTATCTCAATTTATGCATAAATTAACAATAGATCATTGTACACTAGTTAAGCATCTTCTCCACTATTTACGTGGTACTTTAGATGATATATAGTATACTTCTCTATCATGATTCTTTGTTGTCTCTTTATGCCTTATTTGGTGCATAATGGGTTGCAAATAAAGATAAATTTTCCTCAACATATGTATACATTGCTTATCTTGGATGCAATCCTATCTCTTAGAGTTCGAGGAAACAAAATACTCTTGCTTCCTCTTCCATGAAGGCTAAATATCATCCTATCGTTGCTACTGCTACAAAACTTACTTGAGTATGATATCTCGAGTATGATCTTAGTCTCGCTCTTTACCACACACTTATCATTTATTGCGATAATGTTAGTGCTACACATTTGTGTTCAAATTCTATGTTCCATTCAAGAATGAAACATGTACATTGACTTTCACTTCATTCGAGATCATGCTCAATTTGACGCTCTTCATATGGTCTATGTCTCTTCTATTGATGAAGTAGTGGAAGCACTTACAAGGTCTTATTTTGCTTTTCGTTTCAGTTTTTTTTTTAATGAATTAAGATCTGACTTTCTTTTCGCAATTAATATTGAGGAGGCATATTAATATTATATGAATTGTATCTTTAATTAGTTTGTGATTTATATATGGTTAATATATACCTTTAATTTTAAATGTTCAGCAATCTAAATGGTCAATAATAAGAAATTAGCTTTTTTTTTAGGAGTTGAATACACTAAGAAGTTTATATATATTGCCGTCCTTATCAATGAAAATATGAAAGTCTACCAATACCGTATATTATTTTTTCCATATATTTTGCACGTGGGACACAACGGACTCAAAAAGATAATGACATACGGGCGAGGATGGATATGTACATGTTGATTTGTCGTCTAGCGGACTTAACGGTTCGTGGCATCACAGAATATGATTTAGACATGGCTTTCTTTAGACTTTTCCCCTCAAAGCGATCTAGTTCGATCTTATTCCTCTCCAAAGTACAACCCCTGAAAGAAAAATCCTTGAGCTCTGCAAGTGTCAATTGCCTATCGTGATCACAGTAAGATATGCAAATCACGGACAAAAATTCCTCTATATGAAGTCAATTCAGGTACAAACAGGATATGAACACAGGAAGAAACAAAGGATGACAAGAACGGTATCCAGGAATAGGTGTTGGGGTTGCTTAAGATAAGGAAATGGGATCGTATGGGAATCTGTAGGGCCTGAGCTGTTGTTTCTTCTTTTGCTTATTGGCGTGCTCCTCTGTTCCTTCTTCCTTCTTTATGTGCAATTCTTGTTTTTTTTCTTCTGTTTTTCTAATCTCTTTTTTGATGGAAAAAATGGCTTGTACTATATAGAGAGACATTATTTGCTTGAGGTTAATACTATATAGATTAGCAAGGCATTATCTTTGGGGAGGGAGCGGATGTTAAGTGAACTCCTGAGGACTATAGAGGGAGTGAATAGCATTATGAATTCGAGCCGTTTTAGATTTTGATAAAACTTTAGTTTATTTTATGTTCTAAAAATTATTTAATTAAAATATTTAAGATAAAGAGTATTTTTTATAACACTCTTAAAATGAGTTGGATCAACTTAATTCGCGGGAGGTTTGAATAGTAATTGTGGCATATCCATATATAAAAATATAGTTTGAACAAATTGAAACTTTTAATCTAAATAGAATGGGCGAGACTCATTATTAAATGGTCCACGAGTCAGTATCTGATCGATTGAAAGGAGAAGGGTTCTTTCTTGCTTTACAAATAAAAATTTGTGATTCTTGAAAAGGATAGAAATGCTTAGAAGAAAAAAATTGGCTTTTCGGAGCTAATATGGCCTTAATAACTCTGAAGCGTTACATGGGGTGGAATTAACGTACAATGGGAAGAAAATGTGTCAATGAACTAACGAATCTGCCATTAACACGTGATGATCGTGTTATTTTATACTGGTGGAGATGACTGTCAATGTCAATTGTCAGCACCACTTGAAAAGAGCTCAGCTTACATTTTAGGCATCCAGAGCTAGCTGTTTAGTGGCCTGTCTATGCCAGGATGCCTAAAACTGCTAATTGATTGAATTAATAGCATCCGTTAAGGATATCTTCAGAATCGCAAGTACGTACCCAAAATTTGCATACATACTCTTACATGTAGTTACGTACAATTCCTGCCACTGCTGATCATCAAAAATTTTAATGAGGAGTTGCAGGCTTTATTATCATTAACAATTAGATTGAGCCATCATCGCCATTCACTATAGAAGTAGTAGTAGAAGGAAGAAGAAAACGAAGGATGAATCAATTTCTGAGGCTATTGAGAATCACCATCTGCAGTAGCTAAAATATGTTTTTATTAAATGCAGATACTGCACATGTAGCCAAGTGCTCTAGTAATTTAGTTATTATAGATACAAACCTAGCATGAAGAATAATCTCCCAGTTTGTATCAGGAAGGATAAACCAAAAGAGTAGTCTTCACGTTAGATAGAATATAAAGTACCTATAGACTATATTACACCAGGGAAAAAAGGTAAAAGGACCTTATTGAGATATGCTGTTTAATTCAAATCCAAATTGCTCCAGCATTCTTCAGCATTGTGCCTAACTGGTTCTTGACCTGCAGGCTCATCACCTGCTGATCACCACCAACAAACTCTTCTCCGATGAACACCGCCGGTACGCTTGGTTGACACCCCAATTGTCGTAGTGCTTTCTCGATAACTTGTCCATTTGGAATCTGGTCCAGCTCATAAACTGTAGGATTAGCTCCAAAGCTACATATCAGTGCCCTAATGGAATGACTCATGCAACAAGTGCTCTTGGTAAAGATTACCACTGGCTTTTCAGCAACCAACCTTTTCACAATATCCATAGTTAAGAAGGGTAAAATTGCGTTGGCGGTATTAGTGTATGAACTTGCTGAGAGATGTGTAGAAGTTTTGCTATGATGAACTTGACACCGATTGAGGTCTATTTATAGATGCCACTCAGGGTGGTGAGCTGCCCAAATTTTTTTTATTGGTCTTTTCCATTCAAGAATATAAGCTGAAAGGGAATAAAATTTTGGGATGTGCGTGTCATTTCATTCCCAGCATTCTTTTGATGATTATTAGACAGATACACATCCGTTGCGATGTCTGTACTTAGAGAATAGTTGTTGCCAGCTTTTTAATTTGTTATGATGCACAATATGACAAACAATCAGTAAGTGATCAGCAGATACTCTCGAGAAACTGTAGTTTCGTATTAATATTTAACATTAATTAACATTCCTAACTCCATATATTATTGCTGTTGCGAGCTTTAATAGAACAACGAATTAATAACATCTTCGGCATAATTTGATAGTTGTTACCATTGATGAGATAAATTGAAAGACAAATTGCTAACAACTTATTCTACTCATTCTGTTTTGTGTTCTTGATAATAAAATGTATCGTAGGGATGATCTCTTTCTTTTGGAGCATCTGCTGAGCTGGAGAAAGCGTTTTTCTAAATCATATCTTCTTTTCTTCCCTGGCAAAGATTCGCAGAACTTCAGTACTGGAAAACCCAAAGCCGACATGCAAGAGGGCGACAAAGAAAATGGAACAGAAATTTGGAAAATAGTGATAATCAACCGTTAATAGCACGGAGAAGATTACCATTTAAGTGGTGCAAAGAAAAAGAGACTTACTTGAGGACCCAACTCACCTACGAAACAAGTTACACAATTTGGAAACAGCCCTCAAACACTCTCCGCATTAAAATCCTAATTAATATATAAATAAATTTGTAAATAAGCACGACACTTTAGTCGGGTTCAGTTCAAAATTAACCAAAATAGTCTGAATTGATTAAGCTTTGAAACAGATTGAGACTTTAAATTCGGACTTCACAGTATGATTTAATTCAAAATGATTCAATTGGTTTGACCAAAACCATACTATTTTATTAAATTAAATTAAAATTAAATTGGTTGAGTCTGAGAAAAAACAAAAACCTCCATAGTCTCAAACTTGCCATTTGCCTCCCACTGCTCGTCGCCACTTTCCATTTATTGTTTGCCGCTAGCCACTCTTTTAATTGAATGAGAAGAGGTGGACAGCTCAACAAACACGAACCAAAATAGCTAGCTTTAAATTAGGTTTTTCTTTGAGTGTTAGCGATCTCGTTGTGTTTAGATTGATTTTGGGGTATTTGCCATTGTATTACAAGAATCGACTGATATTTCTGAAGTTCAATAGGTATTTTCAACCATGTAAAAATTGCCAAGGCAAGCTTAGATTAAAGGAACGCTTGATTGTTACTCGATTATGTTTTCTCAATATTAATCCTTGTTTGAAATATTGTGCTTTCCAGGTTTGATACACCAATCAGTTTCATCGGATTTGCTGTTCATGTACAAAATGTATTTTATTTACCTTGATCAAGTACTAATACATGAATATCATACCTTTGTTATTGGACTTTTTAGAAGAGTTTTTAAATTTTGTGGGAAGCATTTTAGTAAGCAATTGGAGTTGACAAAGAACTTAGTGAGAAGTTGGAGGTACTTAATTAGAAACTAACCGTGATCGAATCAAGGGTATAGTGAAAAAAAATAAAATTTTTATAATTTTTAATTGGATCCCGATAATTGAATAACTTGAATAATTAAATCGAATCATAAAATATAAAATTGTGTTAATTCGATTTTTCTGTTGAAATCCTTTTGATGTATCAGCCACATGTTGATCATTTGTTCAGCCTCTAATAATATCCACAAAATAGTTTTTCAACTTTTGAGAAGAAAAACATGAGAGTTAGCTCCCTTATGCTAGTTTCCCATTTATAAGAAAAGCATTAAGCTTTTTAATTTTTATTAAAAATAAACACATCAATTATAATTAAAGTTAAACTCTAATTATAATTAATTTAATTTTAATAAAATCAAATATCTCCCATTTGATCCATAAAGTTTCTCAAATTTTATAATTAAATAAATTTTTATTAAAATTAAATACATCAATTATAATTAAAGTCTAACTCTAATTATAATTAATTTAGTTTTAATAAAATCAAATATTTCATATTTGATCCCTAAAGTTTCTCTAACTTTATAATGAAGTCCAACTTAATTGAAATTGAATTTTCTATTTTAAATTGCTCTATATGTGTGATCTATTAGGTTCTTAATATATTGACAATAATTATAGATTCTCATTCTAATTTATAATTAGAATCATATAAATTAAACTCCTTTTAATTTATCTTTAATTCTCCAATTAAACAGTTTATCATCATCTATCAAGATTTGACATCAAACAACATGTTATGACCACTTAAATATCAGGAATGCTAAAGTAGTTTAACTTAAAATATCAATGTATGGTTATGATGTATAATTTAATCCTTTCATCATCAAATATTTCAATTGAACAAAGTATCAATATAATGTCTCCTCTTTTGCATCCAATCAATGTTGTTCTTTCTAATTAGTAATTAATTTATAAATGATATTTGAAAATACCTTTTCAAATGTCAATTCACTATAGCTAGAGAATTCCATAAACCATTATTAATCAAGAACAGTAGAATATTCTCTCTAATTACTTTGGAGTGATGAATCCTTTATTGACTTACTCAACTATTTCCATATGGTTCACACTGTATTCAAGTACTACTAACTGAATTATCCTAGGACATTTGGAAGTAGCATCAAAAGGCGGTAAATCCCACGTAAGACATCTTGATCTTAAGTTTAAGGATCAATTATACAACTACCATTATAAGGAAATCCACAAAAACATAAGTAATATTCCATTTGGGATCCTCATAGTTAAGTCAGTTCATTGAACTTATTCTCTAATAAGCACCCACACATTAGTTTAAATTTCTTCATACTTTAATTTATAAGATCAATTACTTTCTTCATAAGAAAGAAGCATAATATGTGCTAATTTTACCATTTTATCAATATCATGTCTTGATGAAACTATAACTAAGAACATTTAGGAATAATACATAAATGTAAATTGAATCTTATAAATGACCTCATCATAATTTCAATTACACAGTAATTATTTTATAGATTTTACCTTTAGTATTAAAACATCAAATTTAATTAATTTAATACATAAAGATAAATAATGTCTTTTATTAATTAAAAAAATAATGTCATACATCAAATTGCAACCATCCGATTGGCTGCAAGGGCATAAACTAACACTTAACATTGTTATTGTTTTTTTTAGTAAAAAGTATATAAATTCTCATATTTATTTTGCTAACATGTGTGAAATAAAATTAAAAATACTTGAATGGATCATTTTTTTTCTAATAACATGATTCAAATAGTAATAGAGAAGATGATGATAAAATATGACATTTATTGGAAGAGATTGGTAATACAATGGTAGTTACTACGATTTTGGATATAAGGCACAAGTTTATTACAATTAAATAATATTTTTAAATGATTTTATGGTGATTAATTTTTGGAAACATCTTTTTTATCAGTTAGTGGTAAAGTTGTATACTAATGGACCTTCTCTAAACCCCACGTATTGGCAATACTTTCACTTGATTGTTGTTATTGTTATTGTTATTGTTGTATGGTGATTAATTTCATTACATGTTGATATCACTAAACAATTATGATATGACTTGTTTGATGATTACTAATGAAAAATGGATAAAAAAATTGAATCACAATAGTATAGTATCAGTACCAAGCTTCTGTTGGTACATCCTCTTCAAACAAGAAAGTTATCACTTTGGGTTTGGTTTAAAGGAATTCATAAATGAAAAAAATGGTTAGGATTTCATATAGTAGAACAAGGTTAAACAACTATTTAAAGGTTGATATTTACGTAATAACTTAAGGATCATTAATATTAATGTGGTGGAAGTTAATCTATTCTTAATATCCAGTTATGCAAACAATTGCATCAAATTTTTAGTTATCTTAGTATTTATAGTTTCTTCTGAATCTACTTTTAGTATTAGTAATTGGATAGTGGGTCCTTATTATGGTCAATTTTATCCAAAAACTTTAAAAGTCTTCATTTGTGTTAGAAGTTAGTCATGTATTAAATCTATTCAAGGTAAAATCTATATTTTATAGGATATGGTATGTTAGACTTTTATTTTTTTTGATAATTTTAATAATTATCTAGTATATGATCTTATTGGAAACAACTTCTCTACTATGTAGGACAAGGCTACATACTATTGGACCTCCCAAAATCTTGCATTTCAATAAGACACTTACTGAGTGTTGTTGTTGTATCGATTATAAGTTCTTATATTTTATTTATTATGCTGTGAAAGGTATAGATAATATGAATATAGAGGATGCCATTCATTATTTTGGAAGTATATTCAATGAAATGTTTGATGATGAATGTATTTCTATTTATTAATAATAATGTATTCATTTAACCAATTTTTTTGTATAATTTGGTATGATTTACATGATTTTTTAAACATAAGGAAACAATTCAAATTATTGACAATTTTGACTATAACAAAGATCAACAAGTAATTATAAGTGGTGTTGTGCTCTTTAACAAAATATATAAATTCAAGTAAAAATGTTAGCAAAAAGATCAAATGTTAGCAAAAAGATCAACAAACATCAATAATTGGATTATAATATCATGATAATATATACTGACAATTTTTATGCAACTTGTGTTTGAGATCATTGTTAGCTTTGTAATTTAATTTTTTCTTCCAAACATAAATACGATCAAGTTCGAGGCCTGCTTAATAATTTTTTTTATATAGATACAAACATGGGTTAAAACAATCCCATATTTGAGACTACATATGTTACAATTAAAAATTTTCATCCAAACATGAATGACACTAATAGGCTTGCATTCGAGACCGTATTCTTTTTTCACCAAATGATTTTTATCAATAATTTTTTTCAGGCATGCCCGAGCCTAATCAAGCTTTTGATTTTTTGAGTCACTCTTGGCTAAAGGAAATGCACACTTATAACTCAAGTTTAGAATGACCCATTCCTAAAACTTTTTGTAAACTTATATAAATTAGTATAACCTTTTTGCTTCTTTAATTAATGCAAAAAGAAATGGAAGATTTTTATAATGAAAAAAGATGAATTAATATTTTTAATAAAATTTGGATTTATTACTTTCCCAAAAAAAAATTTACATAATTATTTAGGCTATTCACAATCTAAATAAAATTGACCAACAAAAACATTTTGTGTAATTATAAGGTCAAGAAGATGACATTAGTTGATAATGTTTAATACGTTAACTAATATGCACTGTTTTTAAAAATAAAATTTGATTTTTAATCAATTTTTATGCAAAATAAAATAAAGGAATGAGGAAACAGTGATAAGGAAGGTGAGAGAGATAAATAAGAGGAGGAAGAAAAGCAAGTTCAATAGATTTAAATAAAAGTCATAAGACTTAGGTAGGTTTTTAACAAATTACAATAAACAAAAAGAGATTAAGGTACTTTTCCTACTGTTAAAAAGTGGTATATGTCAATTAGAGGTTTCTAAGTTATAATTTCTTTTATAATTTGTGCTATTGATTGTTTTTTGTGTTGATTAATTGATTACATATTTTAGTCTTGAGAAGAAGTTCATAAACCCTAAATTAAGGTCATAGTGAATTGGGAGTTTCAAAAAATTAGTATAATTGGGGGCATTCATTCATATTAACTTTGTGTGGATTACGTGATTTATGTAGTTACAACTGCATATAGATGTGTGATTTAATGTGTTTTGAAAACACCACTATAGTTTTGGGTATTGTTACTTATTACATTTCATAAAGTTGATGCCTTATATGTATGATTGACTTTTTGTAATTACTAAATTTTGCTTTGGATAAGCACTGAGGTGTTATGAGGACTTAATTTACATTTGTATGAACTCTATAAGTTAAAGAAGGTTATTCATGGTTTATTAATCAACACCATATTCAGGTATATACTAGTTATTGCTTAGGGTAAATGAGTTAAAGACAAAATATGGCATGTATCTTTTCGTTGTTAGAGGCATATTATTCAAGGTTAGATATTGGCATGTTTGGGTCTATTTATCAAAGCAAATTAGTCAACATCTACTATAGATATGTATAAAAGATTATATGTGATAATTGAAACTTTTGTATTTTGCATTTAATTATGATGTATTATGTAATAATTGTGTAGTGTGTTATTCTTTTAATAAATGTTACAGAGAAGGATATAGTGAATAAGCATACAAAATAAGGATTTATGCATTTAGAAAGAGTCAGAAAATGCTTTATTTTCATTTATTTATTTTCTTTTCAATTTGGTATTTATGTTAACTTGTTACATGTTATTTTAAATAAGAAACTCGAGGATGAACATGAGAATTTGGGCAAGATGTGAGCAATAAAAGAATTAAAGTTAAATCCAAGAAGTTTTAGATTGAGAGACATCATTTTAGTTATGAATTGCGATCATTTTTATTTGCCTAAAGAAATTCATTTTAGTTATTTTGCAATATGTTGTGAATTTTCTACTGCAAGTATGTGTTATTATGAACAAATAATACAATGATAAAAAGAGTATCATCCCATAAGAATTATGTTTATTATTTACCAATATTAATCTAACTTTAGTTTTATTTGATTAACTAATGGATGTAATTTAATAAATATAAAAATTACAATTTAAATTGAAAACATATAAATATTGTAGAATTATTGAGAATCGATATTAAACGATTATGAGACTTTTAATTTCACCAAGCATAAATAACATATTCCAGTAAGTTTTTTTAAATGAAAAGGTAAAATTTCATTAATAAATAATAAAGGTACAAGCAAAATTTAACACAGAGGAGGTACCCTTCAACATATAAGGATCTAAAAATATTGTCTACTTAAGATAGGCGATAAAATATGCAAGTGAAGTAAAAGGGGGATCTTGGATCATCAAGTGACATCTCTCAGCATTACAATCTCTCGAATCCTTGCCAACATTTTCGAAATAAGGAGTGGAATTACCTTTTTCTTGGCATTGAATCTTCAATCGTTTCTTTCTTTCCATATGGTTTGCACTGTCATGCAAATTGTGGCAATATGTACAAACTTAGGGAGAGAACATTGAGATGTTAACCAGTGGATAACATTAGAAAGTGTATAAGCTTGAGCGTTCTATATATAGTGCAACTTGATTGATTTCTATATTTGATAGGTTGTTTGACACCGAAAAAAAGATGATCCTTGGTTTCTTTTGCTGTTGAACAAAATAGGCAAGGCATGTTAATGTTTAAAAATTTGAGATGGTCTATTACATTGAGTCAATTCTGAATGGTAAGTCATAAGAGAAATGAGGTTTTAGGAGGGAGTCGCTTATGCCATATAATACAAGACACTCCACCATGGATTTCTTTATTCGTATCTCTCGTTAGTTTGTTTGATAGATGGAGTGTTAGTTGAGAATGCCAAAAGAAGGTGTTTTGGATAAATGGGTTGGGAGTATAATTGGGTTGCAAGTGGCGTAGAGGTACAAGGAAGTTCCAGGTGCGTCCTATGATGAAAGAGTCTAATCTAGTATGGAGCGGGATATTAAGAGAACTCCTTTGCAAGTTTGTAAAATCGATAAGAGCACTATGACTGGACCGCTTGTCATACTAGAATGAGACTAGTTTCCTATTGCCAATATGATAAGAGATATCATATTTGACCATCTAGGCTAGATGCAATAAGTAATTAAGGAACTAATAATGGGAAGGTTTCTTACTTATTGGCCATATGCTATGACCCTTGAGAAAGTAGGAGTGGAGCCACCTAAGCCAAATTGAGTTTCTATCTTCAAGAATCCACCAAAGCCTCTTTATAATAATTGTTTGGTTGATGCTTTTGATAGATTATATGCTTAGTTCCCCTTTTGCTTTAGGAAAACAAATATTATACCATTTAACTTTTGCATATCTCTTTACACCAATCGAGGAACTCTATAGGAAGTCTTGGAATATATGTTTATGGTCTTCATGACAGCTTTAAAGAGCAATATGTGTGAGCTCTAGTAAATATAGAGAGAGTTTAGGACTGATTTAATGAGCTGGAGTTTGAAGTAAATCACTTGTTAATACAGAAATCACGTATAATATGTAGAGCACACAAGAAGGGGGGTTAAATTGTGTTAAATCGTTAAAGATATTAATCTT
>JAOQMP010000004.1:9438058-9452316 GCA_027563575.1 Erythroxylum pedicellare
TTTAGAAAAAGAGGATAGTACACAGAAACAGGTGGAGTTAGAGATTGGTAGTTCAGGTCCTTCACAGACGTCTTCTACATATCAAACAGATCAAACTGATGAACTAGATCCTGATCATGTTTAAGATGAACTAAAAGAAGAAGAACATTCCATAGCCAGAGATAGAACAAGACGAGAGAATCGACCACCACAAAGGTATGCAAATTTAGTTGCATATGCTTTATTAGTGGCACAAGAAACAGGTGGAGACAATGAACCTTCCACATATACGAAGGTAGTTTCAAATGTTGATGCTAATAAGTGGGTGGTGGCCGTGAATGAAGAAATGGAATCTTTGCACAAGAATGATACTTGGGTTCTGGTGAATCCGCCAAAGGGTAAGAAAATTGTTGGCTGTAAATGGGTCTTTAAAAGAAAAGAAGGTACTTTAGGTATTTAAAATGCAAGGTATAAGGCACATTTAGTTACAAAGGGCTACAGTCAGGTACAAGATGTTGATTTTAATGATGTTTTCTCACCAGTGGTGAAACATAGCTCTATTCGTGTATTACTTGCATTGGTTGCCACATCTGATTTGAAATCAGAACAACTTGACGTCAAGACAACATTCCTGCATGGTGAATTAGATGAGCAGATTTATATGAAACAACCTGAAAGTTTTGAAGTTGTAGGAAAGGAAGACCATTTGTGTTTGTTGAAGAAATCCTTATATGAATTGAAGTAGTCCCCAAGACAATGGTACAAGAGGTTTGATTCATTTATATTGGGTCATGATTTCTCCAGGAGCATATATGGTAGTTTTGTTTACTTTCGGAAGTTAGATGACGGCTCATTCATCTATTTATTGTTATATGTTGATGAATGCTCATTGCTGCCAAGAATGTCACAGATATTCACCATTGGAAGGCCTTATTGCATGGTGAATTTGAGATGAAAGATTTGGGAGCAGCAAAGAAAAAGAAAATTATCTCAATAAAGTTTTGGAGAGATTTGGCATACGACATGCCAAAGCAGTTAGTACTGCTCTTGTTAGTCATTTTAGACTATCTACTGCTCAATCACCACAGTCACAGGAAGAGGAAGATTATATGGCACGAGTTCCATATTCTAGTGTCGTCGGTAGTATTATGTATGCAATGGTATTTACTCGTCTTGATATTTCACAAGCTGTTAGTGTTGTTAGCAGATATATGGCCAATCCTGGCAAAGAACATTGGTAAGCGGTGAAATGGATTCTCAGATACTTAAAGGGCACTTCAAACTTTTGTTTAGAGTTTGGTAGAACTAACAACACTTTGGTTGGTTTCATAGATTCATATTATGCCGGTGTTCTCGACAGAAGGAGGTCTCTGATAGGTTATATATTTTGCATTGGAGGTTTTGTCGTTAGCTGGAAAGCTACTCTATAACATGTAGTGGCTTTATCTACTACTGAAGCAGAATATATGGCAGTTACTGATGCTATCAAAGAAGCATTATGGTTAAGAGATTTAATTGGCGAGTTATCCCTTCATCAAGGGGTTACTACTGTTTATTGTGACAGTCAGAGTGCTATTCATTTGACGAAAGACCAGATGTATCATGAGAGGACAAAGCATATTGATGTGAAGTATCATTTTATTCGGGATACTATTGCAGAGAAGAAGGTCCTTATTTAGAAGATCAACACTAAGGACAATCCTGCTGACATGTTTACAAAGGTTCTTCTAGTTTACAAGTTCAAGCAATGCTTGCACTTGATTGGTGTTTGTAGTTGGTGATATAGCCCTTTTAGGGCATTGTCGGAGAAGGTGGAACATATCACTAATTATTTGGGACCAAGTCAAGGTGGAGATTTGTTGCATGCACATGCCTTGGTCCGTCCAACAAGTCAAAAATAATGGTTATCAGTTGCATGCTTTGGCCTCTTCTATTTATTCAACAATAATGGCCACCGTTGCATTCCTTGGCCTCTTCCATTTTGTCAACAATAATGGCTACCGTTGCATGCCTTGGCTCAGAGATATAGATTGAAGAAATGGACATATGCTTGGACTTTAGCTATAAATAGAAGGGATGGTTGGAGACTTATAAAATCATCTCACTCCTTCCTACAAATCCTCTCATCCTTTCTTTAGTTATTTTCTGTATATTTGATGAGTTTTGAAAGCCTTTTGTTCTAGCGTTTATACTTGTATACATTCTCCACATGTTAGTAAAATTGCTCTTCCTCTAACCGTGGACGTAGGTCATATTGACCGAACTACGTAAATCTTTGTGTTTTGTCCCATTTTATTTTGTCTACCTTTATTTTTGTTACTATTTTTCGGGCTATTAAATTCAACCGGTATCCGATCCAAAGGCATTTTTCTTAACAGTTTCCAACTGGAGAGGAAGGAGATTGTGGTATGTAGAGAGTGACAGTTGATTGAGTGATAGAAATGACATGTTGATTAAAAGATATGGTTTGATTGATAATTTTTTTTCAAAAAAAACTATTCCGTCTATCGAACCTCTCAACATTCAAGTTTTAAATTAGACAATTTTTGACGTTTTTTTAAGGAAAGGGAGACAAGAGAATCTTTAAGGAGCAAAGATAACATCAAAGAAAGCAATTGTAAAAGAATATTTTTCTAACAATTCTTTTGACGCTAGCAAATTTTAAAAAAATAAAGTAGGATACACCAAAAGATTTTTTATGTTAATTATTTTGTGTTTTGATTATTGGTTTTCACAATGATTAGGAAACAAACTATAGGTACCCTAGGTAAGGGCAATTAAATTAATATAATCAAACGGTTTTATTCATATTTAATGCATTGACAACATATAATTACTTTAGAAAGTGAAATCTGTTTTGAAGTATTGTGGATATTAATGGTAGCATTCTTAAAGTTAGTACATATACTAGTGACTTTTCTACGAGGTAAGGGGCTTGGTTAATTTGGACTTATAATCAGATGTCAAACGTATCAACTAATGTCAAGAGTAGAACACGTACCATTTTATTGACTAGATATGTATCATTAGAACCTACTCCAAGTTTTTTTTGGGAAATTAAATAATTCATTCCAATAATAGTTATAAAGTACCTTACAGAATATGGAGACTTTGTATAATAGTATATTCATAACTAATGACTTATGTAAAAAAAAAAATCCTTCCTATCTACTATCGTATTGATAAGTGAAGAAATGTCCCAATAGTTCTTCTATTTTCTCACATCTCTTACTTGAGTATTTCTTTCTCTCATTCTTCTACTGATCTACTAACCCAAGCAATCCTTTTAGGGTTCACCATTATCTTTTATTTTATATTCTTTTATGTTGTTTTAAAGAGATTTTAATGCCATTCCATATCGATTGGTATTGGCCAGAAGGTACCTTACCAGCTGAAAAACTGAACGGTATCAAGGCTAATGGTATCGATTGGTAGTACTGGAGTTTTCATGTGATACCGACCGGTATTCAAAATACCAGCTGGTATATAGTAAATTTTACAAAATGTAGGGATTGTTAAATTTTTTTAACTACCCTTGAACCCCGACCCTTATTTGCTACCTTTTGATTTTTTTTCTCACTTTGTCTCTCACTTCTCTCTTTCTTGTTCTCCTTTTCGTCTTCAATTCTGTTTCTCCCTCTCCAATGACAACAGAAACACTGCACCACACGACTGTCATCTTCTGCACCACACTATTTTTAGCCATCCTCCACGTGAACCTGCCACTACCGGACCACTTTTAGGCTTCAACCCTCCTCCACGAGGACCACGCCACCACTGACCCTCCTCTAAGCCACTATCATTGGCCGTTATCCTCCATGCATCTATAATCCCAAAAACCCGACCCGACTTGACCAAAAAACCTGAAGAAAATACATTGTGAATTTTTCTGGGTGTGTTTTCAATTGATTTTTTTCTGCTTAATTGTATTTGTGATTATGAATGGGTTGGAAGTTGGAAGTCGAAATTAAATTGTGAATTGGATTTGTGATTTGTGTTGGGTTGGATACTAGATTGGAGTTGAATGAAATAATAAACAATTTTGTTTTGGTTTATGTCTGGTTTGGTTCATTGGTTGTGGTTTGGTTTACGTGGGATTTATCGTAAGTTTTTTGATGATTGAAATACATGACATGCATGAATTTAAAGTTAGAAAGTTAAAAGTTTGAACTTAAATTAAAACTGAGAATGTAAAGACTTTAAAGTGAGTAATTAATTGACATATTCTTAAAATTAGTGTAATGGTATTTGGTTATTGGTTAAATAATTAATTGAGTATAAAATTATGCCATTGTAATTGTATAGTAAATTAGCAAAAAGGGTAAAATATAATCAATTACATTTATGGCCAAAAGTTTTTTAAAATATCTCTAAGTTGTCATGATATCAAAGACTTTGTCTAATCTCATTTTTATCTAGTCTTTTATCCATCTCAACTCTAGTTTCACCTTTATTTATCCCAAAACTAGTCCATCTCACAGTCTTTGCATATTCAAATTCTTATTTTCTTATTATTCAATTTTTATCCCATCTATACTACCTTGGCATCATGTCTTTGGATAAGTGTGAAAGTTTCTTAGTTCATCTTAATGAAAATAATTACTCAACTTGTGCATTCCATTTCAAGATGTTTATTAAAGGCAAGAATTTATGAAGATATGTCGATGACAATAATCCTATTCCTAAAAAACAAGAATAAAGATGAACAAGCTAAGTGAAGTTAAGGATGTTCAAGTCATATAAAGCATAAAATTGTACGTCGATTTTAAATTTAGCATGAATTTACCACTCTCCAATAGGAAAGTCTCTCTATTTTTGAATTTTACTCTAATTGCATGAATCTTTCCTTCTTTAGGATGAATATAAAGATATTATTTATGTTGCATTGCCTCATGAAGGACTTAGCACTGCTAAATTTGTTGATAAAACTACTAAAGGATTAATTTCTTACAAAACTAATATCTTCATTTATTGTTACAAATAAATGGAAGGAAGTTCAAGTACTCCCAATTAAACTGCTTCAGGAAGATATAATGATCCAGCTTTGGCTCATGCTACATTGGTCCCGGATACAAAGAGCCATAAAATTTGTTTATTTTGTAACAAACGTTTGAAAGGTAGAGGAATCACCAAATTAAAGAAGTATTTAGTTGGGGTTAAAGGAGATGTAGAACCCTGTAAAAAAGTAAGTCATGATGTGAAGTGAAAAATGAAAAGTTTGCTTGAAGAATACCAACATGAGAAAGAAAGGAGAGACTGAATTATCAAATTGGTAATGGAAGTTTATTTGCTGGTTTTCATGACGATTGTATAAATGTTGCAGGTAGTAGTGGTAGTGGTAGTGTTTCATCCCAGGCTTAGGAAGAAGTGAATGTTACAACTGGACCTGATGTGAGGAAAAGAAGAAGGCAATTGCCATGAACAACTCCTAGAGCCTAACCTTCAACTTGTATTATCGTGCAATCAAGAGATGCAACTCACAATTTAGATATGACAGTAGTTAGATGGTGGTATGATACAGGTTCATCATTCAATGCTTCCCAGTCTTACTATTATGAGCTTATGGTGGATGCTTATGCTTCTTTCGGTCTAGTATACAAAGCTCCTTTAATTGATGACGAAAAGGTAAACTTTTGAGTTACTTAGTTTATGAAAATAAAATTCATTTGGTAAAAATAAGAGTGAATTGGGCTACTTATGGTTGTTCCATCGTGTGTGATGGTTGTATAAATAGGAGACAGGAGCCTATTATTAAATTTTTGGTTTATTCTATAAATGGTTCAATGTTTTTAAAGTCTATTGATGCATCTAACCTTATTAGAAATATTGATACTTTATTTGAGATATTCGATAAAGTTGTGAATGAAATAAGGCTAGAAAATATTGTTTAGTTCATTACTGACAATGATTCTACATATAAAGCGACACAAAGAAGGTTAAAAGAAGGTTACATAATAAGTATATATATATTTTTGTACTCTTTGTGTTGTACATTGAATTGACCTAATGCTGGAGAATAAAAGGGGATCCTAGATATTTTCCTATTATTGATGAGACTATCCACAAAGATAGAAAGGTGACCAAGTTCATCTATAAGCATGCATAGGTGTTTAATTTAATGAGAAAGAAATTTACCAATGGTAGGAATTTGAGAAAGGAATTTACCAATGGTAGGAATTTGTGTCGTTTTATTGTGATAAGATTTGCAATGAATTTCATATCACTTCAGTCTTTTGCTACGATGAGGAAAGAGTTAAGACAAATATTTACAAGTAATAAGTAGGTTACATCTTAGCATGCTAGGTCTAATGTTGGATTGGAAGTTTCCATAATTATATTGGAAGATAGAGAATTTTAGTCTCAATGCCAATTTGTTGTTCGAGTTTATGAGCCTTTTATGAGAGTGCTTCACTTGGATGATAGTGAAGAAAAGGCAACAATGAGTTATTTTTTTATGTCATAGAGAGGGCAAAGGAGGTAATCAAGGCTAATCTGAAATATGGGCTTTCTTTGTATACATCGTAACTTGTAATCATCAATGAGAGATGGGAAAGACAACTTTCTTCTCTGTTGTTTGCAATTGGAGTGTTTTTAAATCTTAATGTCTATTTTAGACCACATTTTACGAAGAAAGTTGAAGTTATTAGAGGAATGCTATTCACTATTACATTAATTATTGACCAAGAAATGATGCAAGATCTCTTGAGCTCACAAATGGAGCTTTATAAGCAATCTTTAGGTGATTTTGGAATGTTAATTACTATTCGACAATGAGCAAAACTTTCTCCAGGTATTAGTTGTTTTCTTTTTCTTATTTGTTGAAAATTAATTATCGATTTATTTTGTTTTTAACGCTACTTTTGTTATCTTACGGCTTATAGTTTCTTAGTTAGATCAATTCGGAATTGGTATTCCAGAATTGCAAAGGTTTGCAATTTAGATGTTAAGTCAATATGTGAGTGCAACAGGATGTGAACGAACTGGAACACATTTGAATTCATCCATTTCAAGAAGAGGAATAGATTAGAGCACCAGAAATTGAATGACTTGGTCTTCGTTTGTTTTCAAGAAAAGGTATGTTATTATCATTATTAATTTCGATATAATTTATTAGAAGTTTCTAATAATTAAATTTTATTGTTTTCTAAGAGTCTTAATAGCACAAAAAGTTCAACATATCTAATTTTCATTGATAAATTGGTGGATTGGGTTTCTGAGGAACCAGGTTTGGTAGATATGGATGACTTAGAAGATAATCTTGGATGAGAAAACATTGACATGTCATTTGGTGCATTGAATCTGAATGATGATGATGATGATGTTTCTCTAAATAATAAGGATATTGTACCAAATGATAACTAGGGTCAGTACAGTTATGGCGGGTATCCTCCTTTAGACGATTAAATGAAGTTCCAGGTTTTTATTTTTCC
This sequence comes from Erythroxylum pedicellare, assembly GCA_027563575.1. Taxonomy (NCBI): domain Eukaryota; kingdom Viridiplantae; phylum Streptophyta; class Magnoliopsida; order Malpighiales; family Erythroxylaceae; genus Erythroxylum; species Erythroxylum pedicellare. The sequence continues at coordinate 9,445,468 of JAOQMP010000004.1, forward strand.
TCTTCTTTTTATTTTACTGATATTTGATGCATATGTTAATATATATATATATATATATATATATATATATGTTTTTGTTTCAAGTTTCATTTCTACTTGGTTGTTTCCTCGTCACGAACTCGTCATAAATTGTAATAGTTTGAGAGTTAATGATATTTATTGTTCTTTTTATTGGATGTTTTGATATAATTATTATTTATTATATGATGAAATTGTAATATTTTAAATACTTTGTATTGTTCTTAATTTTATATCTGTATAATGATGGTTGTCTTTTTTCATATTAATTGTGATTATTATTTACTATTATGATTTTTAGACATAGAGTTGATGTAAACTTATAAAGTATACATTACAATTGGATAATATGACAATATAATATTTTGCAAATTTTTAAAAAATTCAAGGACTATTTCATGAATTTAAAAAATTACCCAAACAGTATCCAGTATTGACTGGTATTGGTACAATATCATACCAGAACCTAATCTGGTACCAAGGTCAGTACAGTACTCACAACTTTGTGTTTTTTTCTTATTTATTCATGAACTAATTAGGATATATATCTAGGTGAGATAGACCCTAGGATATAATGTTTTGAATTGATATGTTGATTTAATGAAATTCTTTAGAATTGTTTATGTTCTTGTATTGATTAAAATGAAGGAATGAAAATTCAAGAATTGATAAATAAATTTATACATTAAGATCGAAAGATAATTTGTATGCTTAGAACACAATATGGATAATGAGGATTAAATGGGTTACTTGAGAGAAAATTCCATAATCTTCTTAGGTTAGGATAAACTCTATCACAAGAATTTATGGTCTGATTAATACATCCTTAGGTTATCTTTATTAGAAAGACATTTTAGTTAACTTGATCTAAAAATAGGGATTACGGTGCTCGAGAAAGAACATAATTATAAATTAACATAATATGGATAGTGAGGGTTAAATGGGTTATTTGAGAGAGAATTACATAATCTTCTTGGGTTGGGATAAAACCTAACACAAGAATTTACGACTGGATTAATAAATCCTTAGTTTGTCTTTATTAGAAAGAGATTTCGGTTAACTTGATCTAATCATAAGGATTGTGGTGCTCAAGAGAGAACATAATTATAACTTAGGAGTTCTTAATAGTATAAATAACTAGCTTCATTCATTAAAATAGAGTGAAGTCAAAATATAATAAAGTCCTAGGGAATACATTAGCTAGATCTAGTTTATTAATTGATTATTTTAATCTTGATCACTATTTTGACTTTGTGATTTTAATTGTTTGTTTGTTTTCTTTCATTCGATCATATTGATAATCAAGATAATTAAGTTTATGAGGAATACGTAATTAATAAATAGTCCTTATATAATCAAATCAAAGTCATTAGTGCTAGCTATAGCTGTGCATGTGCTTACAATTAAAGCAACACACATCAATATGTTATAAATATAAAGATACATCAAGCTACACATAACAAAAACAAAATGAATATATTTAATTTCTTTCCATTCCAATTCATTCTTTGGACATTTCATAAGACTTAATTTATCCTTGTTGAATTAAAGAGAGGTTCTAATCAATGTTTTAATGATAAAAAATAAGAACAACTATTGAGTTTATTATTTTGATGAGAAGCAATATAAGAAAAAGATGTATTCATAAACTCAATAAGATAGTTTATGAAGCTGATAAAGAAAAGTTCGAATTTGCGATTGTTAAAAAGAAGATTAAGTCAAGAACAAAAGAATAAGAAGGAACATCAAGGTTATTATTTAGTTTATAATATTAATTGTAACCTTCTTTAGTCACTTTGATAATCTTAAAGGTTCACCATGTATAAACATCTTATATCACTTCACTAAGTGAGTCTTTTCATTCATCAAAAGGTATTAAAGCTTTTATTTTTAAAGAAAAAACATTCTATATCTTAAACAATATTTGGAGGACAGATTGAATGTTGTTTTAACTATAATTGCATTTAAAAAATCAAGTTTGAGCATTTAAAATTTTTAAATTAATGTTTTGTGGGGATTATTTGACCAAAACCAATATAAGCTAAAAGATTAACATATAAGTGCATTAACAAATTGGTCGACTAATTTAGTAATGTGGTTATCCAATTTCTCTGGAAGGGACACATCGATAGACAAATTTGGTTAAGTGTTTAACCAATGTCTCAATGGCTAGTGAATCTTTGGATTCAATACACTAGTTGATTAATATGATATAATAGTTTGCTAGTACTATGTAACTAGTTATTATAACGACTAGAATTTTGTTCAAATGGCTAATAAGGGTTCCAAAACCCCAAACATACATGTTTTCTCATTATTTTATTACAGCAAGAAGTATTTGGATATCTTGTACATATAGTTGTAAATGATTTTCAATCATTTAAGATTCATTGCCTTGTTTTGAAGAGAGAGTTATTTTAAAACCTTCACATAATTCGACGAGGTCTCAATTTTCACTATGTTCCATTGATTTCATTTCTTCTTTCATGGCATCTAACCACTTAACAAAATTACTACTTTCCATAGCTTGTAAAAACAAGATTGGATCTTCTTCAGTTCCTAAGTCACATTACGGCTCTTGTAAATAAACCACATAGTCATTAAAAATAGCAATTATTATTTGCCTCTCAAACCTTCTTAGTAATATTTCATATAGTTCATCTATTACATATTCATTGGCAAAATTTTCATTATAAGGTGTTGTATCATTCATTTTTTAATTTAGTATGTTGTCAAAATGTTCAACAACTGTAGGAATAAAACTTAAGAAAAAGTTCCAGGTAAAGCAATCTCCATCCTAACTTATTAAATTTCAAATTTACTTGATTCGACATTCCACTAATCTTAACATTTTTAATAGACTTTACACTTCTATTTTTAACAATTTTCATATTATTGTTAAGAAAATAACATATATATGACCAATGAAGAAACCAACAGTTGTTCTTCAATATAGTTTCTATTTATATGGATTAGAAATTCTTACTTATGTCAGGCACAACAAATATATACGTTACTTAAATTAGGCTTCCCTTTTGTCCATAATTTATAAGGATTATTTGGAACTGCCCTACTAAGAACCATGTTTAACAAATACATGGTGGTTTTCAAAGCATTCATCTATAATGACTAGGGTGTAGAAGAATTCTCAATATACTACTAACCATATCAATTAAAGTACAATTATGCCTTCTATAACACCATTATGTTTTGATATGTTGGTTATTGTATATTGAGCACATATTCCATACTTTTTAAGGAATTTAAAAAATAAGCCAAGACATTGTTTAATTTCATCATAACTTTTATAATATTCACTACCTCTATTAAACCCAATAACTTTCACCTTTATGTTTAATTTTCTTTCAACCTCATTAATAAACACCTTTAAGCCATTTACAATTAAGATTTCTTATGTAGCAAATAGACATATTCATAAAATGAAAAGTCATTAATAAAGGTGATAAAATACTTCTCCACTAAAAGACGTAACTTAAAAGGGTTAACAGATATTGATGTGTATAAGTTCAAGGAGTTATGTTCTTCTTATGTCCACTTTTCTTAACTGTGTGTTTTATATGTTTTTCCTTATATAATTCATACATATGCTAACATCTATAAAGTTCATATTAGGAAGGATTCCATTCTTTACCAATCTTTGTATTCCTTCTTTAAATATATAACCTAAACATTTATGCCATAAGTAAGTTAAACTTTCATCCATTAAACCATGTTTAATACCAAGATTATTATGCAAGGTCAAGAATCTTAGTAAAAAAGATTATTAAAGCTTTAATTTTTATAAAATATCATAGAGCACATCAAAACCAATAAAATGATTATTTTTAACTATACTGTAATAGCCATTTCCAAACTTAAAGGAATATCCAATTGTATCAAATTTAGGTAAGGAAATCAAAATTTGAGAAATTGTATAAACATGAAGTATGAAAAGGATCCAATTGATGTCCAACATCTGAATTCAAATTATAAGCTTTAATAGTTTTAACTTGAGTTTTGGCAATTATCGATAAAGATAATTTCCATTTGTATTTATGGTTTGGGTGGTAAGGAATCCATATATTATATTTGAAATATAAGTGCTACTACTAGAACAAATACACTAAGTATTAACAGGAAATTCGGTTATATTTGATTTGAAACATATAAAAGATTTAGACTTACTTTTCTTTATGATGCATGCCTTACATATCACACAATCTTTCTAATAGTCTAACCTTTCTATAAAAATGAAACTTATCATTCTTTTGTTCATTCTTGTTGATATGGATAGATGATCTATTAATCTTTACTGATCCTTTATTTCCCTTTTCATTCTTCTTTCTTGGTTTCTTTTTTGCCCATGAGATTAACCAAGTGAATTTCTTGCTTTTTAATCCTTGTTTCGTCTTGAGTAAGTATGCTTTGAAATTTTGTTACATTTTATTTTTCCTTTATAGGGTTGTAATTTATTTGTAATTCACCATACTAAGGAGGCAAGGAATTTAAGATAAACTGCATAAGAAAATTTTCACTCACTTTCTAATCCTATAGATATCAACCTTATTGGTATATTTATCATTTCAGTGACATGATCTTATAACTATGAGAATCAATAAACATTATTGTAGTTAACTGAGTTATCAATAGTGTCATATTAAGATATATTTTTAGTAGACTCGATAAATTTCTTATCATTATCAATCTTAAATCATTGACTTAGTGTTCTTTATTACTATTATTCCATAAGATGATTAAACTTAGTTTATTTATCTTTCCCATGCCTTATGAAAAAATCTTTACTCATTACTACTAGTGTTAGTAATAGCAGCAGGCTTATTAGGCAAAAGTTTCAAATTAAGATCTAGAACACCTAACTGAGACTAAACTTGTTTAGACAATTCAAGAAAATTAGGCTTATTAAACTTCGTAATAGTAGAAAGTTGTGAACAAAGGGAAACGGAAGAGAATGATGCCAAAAATAGATAATTGCTCACACATTAATTCCATGAGTCAGAAACAAAATATATAATACATATTCTTATAATATTCATAAGCATTAAATGTACAATAAAGTTATACTTTAGGTGATCCGATAATGAACGTCAATAAGCATAATAATGCCCCTTTTAACATATAATTGGTAATTAAATATACTCTAATTAGACATGTTTGCAATCTTTAGATGTGTTAAACAAATCTAATCAAATATATCAATTGACCATCATCAAGGCAATCTTTAAATATTTTATAATCAATCAACTTCAATATACCCATTATATAAAAATGTATATATCATCACGTCATCTCAACAACATCACATAATCATGGATAACTGACATTTATTAAATTTTAAATCTATGAAAATATTCTAATTTGACCACTTTGGTGGCTTAACAAATTATTCATAATATAGCCATCAAATTAAACAACAATTCCATAAAATTTGATAGACATTCGATTAATTATAGAGATAATACTAAAACCCAATTAAAAACACTAAACGTACATGCACTAAAAGAACTTGAAAGCAGAGAGGAACATGGTCTAAAATGCACTCGTTTTTTAATTCGTGTTGAAGACTCAAGCCCTTATACAAGGGGGATGAAAGCAAAAGAAGCCTATGAAGTACAAAAAGGTTTCAAAATTTTCAGTCTAGTATTAAATATAGCTTATAACATATTTGTATCTCATCTTACGCTTATTTTTCATATTTTTAACTGACTTCCACTGATAAACACAGTTTAAAATAAGTATTCTAGTATGTATTTTGATAGCTAAGGTGTGGTAAATTATTTTTTTTAATTTTGGTAGAGAAGAGTGCTCCAATAATTTAAGGAGTCGTTAAAAGCCAATAAAGGCCTTAATTATGTAGTAAAAGAGAAAAAAATAATCATTAATGGAAAGTCATAAATCCTCAATACAACATAGTAAGATATTATTAATTATGTAAATCAAACTATATTACCTAATATCTTAAAACTATATGATTTTCATAATTTAATTATTTATAAGAGAAAACATACTTAGATTTATGATGGCTTTTAGAAACAACAGTCGATCAAAAATTATTTTTATGAAAATTATGTTTCTTTCTCTTATGACCTTCACATTTAAAGATGTGATTTTCTTAATGGAGAGAAAATTTTCACTGAGAGAGACTCACTTTCTAGTTAGGGCTTTACTTATGTCACTAATATGTGCAATAATTAGAAAGAATCTTTCTATTAATCAAAAGAATCATGTGAACCATTATAAAAAAAAATGTCTCATAATTAATACCAAAAATTGACGATTCTAAATATGTGTGGCTTGCGTAGCTTCTTCGGTGCATCAGGTAAATCTTGATGCAAGGAAATATGGTAAGCAATAGAACATCAGTTATAAAATAAAATCTATTTCAGGATATCAATAAAAGTACATAAAGTAGTAGTGAAAAGGAGTGCATATATATGTAATATTGTGGGTAAGCTACTTCTTCGAAACCTTCCCACCGATAGACTTTACACGTAATTTGTTTGGTTTCATCCTAAAAGGGGTGGTGGTGATCACCATTACCAATTGGGATGACATCTTGGCAATGGCGGCAATAGTAGGACCTTTAAAAGTTTAGGTTTAATTTGAAATCCAAATTGAATAGTTTTTTATAATATCATAATTTTTTAATATTCTGTTAAACGTTAGAATCTAAGTTAAAATCTTCATACAAATACTAAAATTTAAAGGTTTAGTTATTTTAGAGAATTCTTTTATAAAATGGTAGTAGAAATTAGTATGGCCTAAGAAACTCCTCTTACCTTTGACAATAGTGACAGTAACAACTTCTCAATG
>JAOQMP010000004.1:9458529-9473974 GCA_027563575.1 Erythroxylum pedicellare
TTTGGAAGAAACATTAATGGCTTATTACTCAATTATAAAAATATAACCCACCTTGAATTCCTTGCTTATAACTTGCTTAAATGTGCCTCTACTCTTACTCTTCTTGTCTTTATTGATTCCCTTTTCATAGGCAAAATTTTCAAATTCAATAGGGTTGCAAAAATTGAAAACCCACAAACATATTTAATAAAATTGATCCTAGAATACTTAAACCTATGCATTTTCTAGGCTTTTTGAACTAAAACTCTTCCAAAAATTCAAAAGATTAAGTAAGGCCTTACCTTGAATCTTCACCAAATAAAGAGTTCCTTGGCTCTAATGAAAGCTCTTCTCTCCCTCTTTCTTTTTTTCTTCTTGGACAACCTCAAAATCTCTCTTTAAAGCTAAGAAAAGATGGAACCTAGCTTAGTTTTCTCTTTTTTCTTCTCAAACCACTAAAACTCTCTTCCCCTCTTTTTCTTAATCACATTTTTGCTTCTTCAAATGCAAGAAAAAGCTTCTACTTCCCCCTTTGCCCTCCATTTATGCCTTATGTCTTTTTAAAGTTAAGTGATCTTCCAAAAATGCCCTTTTATGCCTTCTTACCTCCTTAATTCAAATAACACCTTACTATACTCTAACTAAATTTTAATTTCATTTTATGGACAAAATTATAAGAAAATAAATTAAAGTAAAAAGAGTAAACAAATAAATAACAAAAAAATTTAGGGTCCAATAGTTTGGTAATTTGGTGATGACATATTATTCGCTGGATGAGGAATGGGACTTCAATGCTTTGATTGTCCATTTCGTTGATGAGGAGAAAAAACTCAAGTTTGCTATTCCTACAGCTCTCGAAGCAACTAAAGGGAAGACAAAGATGAAGCCCATTAAGTTCAAAATCTTCTCCACGTTCTGATGTTGGTCAAACAAGTGCTGGTAAAGGTTTGTAGTATATTAAAAAAAACCAGTAGGATAAGGCTTAGAAGGAAAGATTGTGACCATTAGGTAACTCCTTGGCTGATCAATTTATAAATCTAATTTGCGATAGTCGCATTAAGTATTTAGTGGCTATGTAATAGAACATCTTATCACGATACTTCCACAATGCAGTAGTTCATATCCAGGATAAAGCCAAATAAAGGGAAGGAGAAACTGATAGTTCACAGCAATGAAGAAGTAGACGTAATATCTATGAGGAATGTATGTACTGAACCTTATAGTAATGTTCATTTGAGTTTTTCATGACACATTTTATATGTGATATTTTGATCAATTTTGGACAAAGAGGGTTAATGTTTTGTATTTAATGCTTATGTTGTACAATTGTTTAATGCAAAACATAATGGTAGAACTTTCTTGTTATATGGTTTGTATATAACGTGTCATACGTTGAATTAGATATATGCTTCTTCGTATCTTACCAAACCAGTTATGAAAAGAAGAACCCTAATGAATGAAAAGTCATACATGGTGTGACATAAAAGTTGAGGTCACATTTCTAGAGTTAGGGTTGAGATATTGATTAAGGGAAGCATTTCTCAATTCTAGAATATGATGATTTGGGAACATGTGTTGAATGTTGCAGGGGTAAGTTGACTAATAAGGATATTGAGGTCAACTCATGCTTTTGACTTATTAGGTTTGATACATAAAGATATCGGTAGACCTTATACAGTTGCATTGTGCAATTCTAAATACATTCTAACATTTGTTGATGATTATTCCCTTTACGGTTATGTGTTCTTGCTTAGAAATTGAAAGTTGAGAACCAATTGGGAAAATTCATCAAGATAGTCAGATTTAACCGTGGAGGAAAATATCATGACAAACATGGTGTTTCAGAGCTTTAAAAGGTCCGTTTGCTAGATATTTGGAATCAGTTAGATTAGTGAATTAATTCACTATGCTGAGTAGTTTTGAGCAAAATGGTGTGCTGCCGAAAGGCATAATTGCACCCTAAGAACTTAAAGAAATTGATGCAAAACAAGGTTATTCTACCTAGTTATTTAAAAGTTTGGAAACTTAGCTTTGCTCACATTCGTGTATGGGGCTGCCCTACTGAGGTGGTATAATCCTTATAAAGAAAGATTGCATGCTTGTTATGCTCATTGCTATTTAGTAAAATATCCTGACCACTTAAGGCTACAACTTTTACTGAAGAGAAGGAGGAACCAGATTAATGGAATCACAAATAACTAAGTTTCTAGAATACGATGTATATGATGATCGTGGACCCTTTGACCATTTGGATGATAGCAGGGTAGATACTATAGTTAGCATGTACCTGCCACTTATATAGTTAGATTCGGTAGATCTAGATCTTTGTATTGTGACTGTACAGGAACAGGAATCCATACCTGTACACACATAATTTTCTAGGAGTACAAAATCTAATACAGTTAAGTAAATCTACTAGAGTGAGAAGACCTGTTATCCCATCTGATTTTATAGTCTATCAGGTGAACATGACTATGCTATTAGACATGTTACAGATCTAGTTACTTTTACAGAAGTTGTTTCTAGACCCAATCCGGATTTGTGGTAGGATGTAATGACTGATAAGATGCAAGATATGAAACATAATAAGGTCTGAGAGCCAATTAATTTACAGCGAAACTACAAACTCGTCAATTGTAAATGAAGATTAGACTTAAAGGATTTCGGGATAAAGTTCAGCAGTTTATGAGCTTGCTCCATTTCCTAATGGTTCACTCAAAGAGAAAGGTTGACTTTATGTTACTTTTCTCTCATATCCTCATAGGATACATTTTGAGTGACTAAGGCAATTATAGCTCATGATGATATAGAGTTACTTTTCTCTCGTATCCTTATAGGATACATTTTGAGTGATTAAGGCAATTATAACTCATGATGATATAGAGTTACATCAGATGGTTGACAAAACCACTTTCCCGAATTAGGACCCTTATGAAGAGGTCTATATGGTACAACCTGAAGGATTCCAGGATCCAAATGAAATTGACACAGTTTGCGTGTTATGTAGATCAATATATGATTTACATCAATCCTCTCGAAAATGATACATTACATTTTATGAGGCTGTGACCTTTTTCGACTTCATAGAAAATAAAATTAAAAAGATACTTGTACTATGAGGTCAGGGGGAGCAAAGTTATCTTCCTATTACTGCATATGGATGATATATTGCTCACGCCAAATTATTTGACCATGTTGTACGAGGTTAAGCAACTTTTAGTCAAGAACTCTGACATGAAGGATCTTGGTGTAGCATCTTTTGTCCTAAGTATTCAGATTCATCAGGACAGATCTCAATACTCATCAAACGTCTTACAGGATGCATAAAACAAGTATGTGTTATAAAAGTTTAATACGGTTAACAGTAAACCTATTGTAGTCTATCTCTTATAGTGAGAGATAATCTTTGGCACAGTATCTAAAAAATAAAGTAAACGGAGAGGTTATGAGGAATGTTTTATATTCTAGTACAATTGATAACTTGATGTATGCTCGACTATGTAATAGGCAGGACATTGCATTCACCATTTGACTGTTAGGTCAATATCTAATTAATCCAGGTGTAGACCATTGAAATGCAGTCTAGCGAGTGTTGAGATACTTAAAGAAACTAAGGATTATATGTTAACATATAATGCAGCCTGTAACATCTCATGTTCCGGGCTAGACCTCAAAATAATAAATTGAGAGTACAGTGAGAAATTAGTAGTGCATTTCATGCTTATGCATCATAGTATATTCACACACATGTGAATATTTGTTTTTGATACATTAAAATAATTGTTCATGCATTCAATAACATTTTTCAAGTATAAGTGATTTTTTAATATGATTAAAGTGTGGATTTTGGATTAATTGTGTTACAAAATTCATTTGGTGATAATAGTTATTATTTAGGAATTTTGGTGAATTTTAGGAAAGTTATTAAAAATTTGAGGTATTTAAGCATAGGAAAAATATTGAAATAAGATACAAGTTATGTAGTGACAAATGGATCTATTAATGTGTGACATGTGGACAAAGAGTTAAGTGATAATTGGTTACCTTAATTGGAAGACACATGTAACACATGCATTGGAGACATGTATCAAGCCTTAAAAGGGACATCTAGGCATTAGGAAAAACATTTCTGCAACTCCTTTCTTTGGTTTCACCAAAACCATCTACACTTACCTTCTTGCTTTACCATCACCGAAAATACCATCTTCCTTCTTGCTTTGCCATCACCAAAACCCATTATTTGCTCTCCCCATTTATGGAATTTCTGCTGAAGGAGTTGAAGTGTGAATCAAGTAAGTAATGCTTTTAAGTTTATGATACTGTAAATGATTTATATTGAGGTTTTAATGTTTGTAATTGGATGCATGCGTAAAAGGCATACATTTTCATGCTTGTGGATTGCTGCATGCGTAAATGGTGTTGATGCATGTGTGGGTGGTGAAAGAAGAAGCAAATTCAGTGATATGACTAACAAGATGAAGGATTATAGTCATTGGAATATGATATATGCAATATTTACTGAAAATACATATGTATTTAAGGCATAAATTGATCTGTGAATATCCAAATTGGATGGAGTTTCATTTAGAGTAAACTAGAGACATAGAAATACATTTTTCATGAAAGAATTGAATTCAAAATATGTTCTTAAGAGTCTTGAAATTTGTCTTGAAATTGAAATTGTGCAGAAAGTTTAAAAACGAAGTAGTGAGAGGAAGTTTGTGTCAGTTTCGGTTTTGATGATCAATACCTTATGAGCTTGTAGTTGATTGGTTTTGAAATTGTATGGGAGTCCAAATGCAAAGAATATAAGTTAGAAATGGTGTAGGAACTGTGAAATAAGGAAAGAGAGAAAGTCAGAAAATGTTGTAAACAAATGTTGAAGATGATGAATAGTTGTGAAAATTTTCTGGTTTTGGTATTTGTAACTAATCTTGCATTTTGAGTTGTTTTAACATAAGATAAGTTGCATGGGTGTAAAAATGAAGAGAATATGAATTAGGTATGAATTAAGGAGAAGAGAAGATTTGCGATTTATGGAAAAATGGTTGTTGAAGAAGATGGGAGTTCATGATTGTTGCACCCAAAGGGTTGACTCACCCTGAACAACTTTGCTTCTTTTGATCATAACTTTGTCATCTGGCTACCAAATGATATGATACTTAAACCAATAGATTCCTAACACATTATTATACCTCTTCATAAAAATTTGTAGCTTTTTTAATTGATTTGAAAGAGACTGATCGGATGAAAGTGAGGAAATGTGCTGGAATGTTATGAACTGGAGAATCTTCATTAAACATGCTTCGGTATTTTGATTATATTTTGATTTATAGATTTCCAATTGAGTTGATTCTTGATCCATATTATAACTGAGACATATTTCTACAAATGTCTTGAAGAAGTAGAAATCTAATTCTATCTATAAGGTGTTCAAAAGTGGAATGAAATTGAGTCTTGGCTTAGGCTATGACACTACAAGGGACAGAAATCATATCCTGTTTTTATTGAATCAAATGTATTGATTTAGGCCGAATTAGGCTAAGGTATCTTCACCAAAGTTGTAGCCTTTTCTCTTAAATTTAAATTGGCATAAATTTTGTAATTTTTAGATATTGTAATTGAGAGATAGAGGTTGTTAAACCTGAATATCTGATCATGCTCTAGCCAAAATTTCAAATGTACACAATTTGTGGTATTTTGAGCATAACTCATATAATAACGAACCAAATTGAATGATCTTGGTATCAATACAGACTTAAAACATAGAGGAATAATTGTCTAGGATAAAGTGTTACAGAAATACATCATTTTCTTAATCTTATTGATTATGCAAAGTTGACCTGAATGAGGTGCTTCCAACAAAAACTGGAATAGTAATTGAATGTATGAATTTTGAAACTTTTGAAGTACAATTGAGTTTACATCAATTTAGTAACGAAGCATACCCGATAATTTTTCTTGAACATGCATCATACATATTCAGTATACATAAATGAATTCTTAATCATGCACAATAGTGATTTGTATATGTGTTACATGTTATATAGGAACGCATAAAGGGACCACTTCTAGATATTGCTGGGACTTTGAGGTAATAAGCAATAAGAGAGCTTTAGTGAGTAATCTTAGATGGTCACACCTTACTTTGTTCTGCTTGTTGAATTTGATTTATGTTAATTGTGTTCTGAATTTTGGACAATGATTATCCGAGGCGTTTGACACATGTTTATATCATTAGAAGTGCTACTTGCATGTGAATATGATTGACTACTTGCTTTGCACATGAAATGTCTGAAATGACCTTGTTTTGTTTTAAAACTGTTGAGTCCTAGTTGTGGCTACATGGGCATTCCTAGAAGGGTCTACAGCTGCTTTTGTGACACTTCGGTGTCTGACACTTCGGTATCTTCTGTTATTGAGACGTAAGTCTCTTCTGTGATATGATACCAATTATGGTATCTTCTGTATAAGTCCCGTTACCCACTTCTATTGATAGATTTAGTAGTCATTTGATTTTGTATTCTGATATCTGTTTGATTCTGACATAAACCAAATTGTATTCTGATTCTGAAAGGTTTATACCCTCTTATGATATTCAATTCTGATAATTATAAAAATCTGTTCTGAAATGCATTGTGTCTGATTTAATGTTAAGCAATCTTTTAATGCATGCTTATGCTGTTACATGATTATGTATGATGAGTTGTCACTTTATGTATAGATTAGTTATTACTCACTAAGCTATATGCTTAGCAAGGTGGAATTGCCCTGTGTAGTTTCTGAAAGAGGGATGTAGGAACTGGGACAAGACAACCGTGATGACCAAAGGAGTCTGATTTTTGTTTTGTTCATATGTATTTTGAGATTATTTTTGGACTTGTATTTGATGTCTATAAATCCTAAATTTTTATTTTGATAGGTTGTAATAACCTTAATTCAGGCTGCTTTCCAAAATTATGATATGCGATGTGTGTTTGTTGAGATTCTGGTAATGCGTGTATAAAGTGTTTTGTATGTTTCGAAATGCTTCGTGTTTATTGTGTTCTGTGTGTGTGGCACTCGCAATATCCTCCTAAGGGGGTATTAGGGTGTCACAATTCTTCTCTAAGAAAAAGTACCACAAGGACATGAAAATATAGTATTTTCTCAATTACTAGAATGAATATAAATTTGGAACAAATCATAATAACCATTTATGTAACGAAAATAAGAATCCTTTGCTGAGCTCTGAAGCATTTGATCAATGAAAAGAAGGGAAAATGATTTTTTTGGGTTACGTTATTGAACTTTCTATAGTATATACATATTCTCCATTATTAGTATAGTGGGTATCAATTCATTATTATCATTCTTTGTTATGGTTGTACCCTTTTACTAGGAACCACTGAGACTGTCTAACATATGGATTATCAGAGATAAGATATAGTATACCAGCATCAAGTAGTTTAAGCACCTCTTTCTTAACAACTTCTTTCATATTGGGATTCAACCTTCTTTGGTGCTTAATAAAGGTCTTCTAATCATCTTGTAGTAGTATTCTATATATTCAAATAGATGGGTTAATGCCTTTAATATCATCAATAATACCAATAACATCTCAATGCATATAAGAACTTCCGTCAATGTTCAGTTTCAATTTCATTTAGAATTGCATTTATAATCATAAGATAAGTAGAATTAGGTATGAGAGATTCATATTTGAAAATGGAATGAAGAAGTTTAAGTTCTACCTTTGGGGCTTTCTCTTTACTCTCATTGCTTTGAGAGCCATTATTCACCAAGCATTCTTCAAACTAATCACTTAAATTATGCTTAGGTAGCTCCTCCCTTGCTAATTGATTAGTCATGCCAATCCTGCAATAAGAATTGAAGCATCATTGTAATGTACATTAACAGATTAATGTAAGGTATCTAATTTGCAAAAAAAGAAATATCTTAGAGAGGAACATTTAATGGCATTAGGCAAATTAAATTCTAACCATAACTAGGAAACGTCTTTAAAGGATGACGGAGATTTGAGAATCCTTCTCCATCTCTAAAATAATAAAAAAGCATTAAGAATCAAACACTATAAGAAAATGATAAAATACTGACAAAAAATTACCGATGAAATAAATATTGTAGGTAATTAAAGACAGAAAAAAAATCCGTTGGTAACACTGTTGTGAAAATTTCCATTTTGCAATGAACAAAATTTTCATTGGTAAAGGTGGACGGAAACATCCCTGCAAATTTGTCGATGGAATATAGCAAAAAAAAAACGTAGTCATCGGTAAATTAAGTGAGAACGCTTGCTGTAATAAACTAGCATTGGGGATTTACCTATAGAATATAGATCCATTGGTGAATTTTTGATGGTATAATTACTCCGTCGATAAATTTACACTGAAGCATTAGGGTTACTAGTGGTGATGTATTACGTTGATGAATTTCTAACGGTCTAGCCACTCCATCGTTATCTTCATATTAATAGTTTTAAAAACCAAATGATGTCGTTTGGTTTAATACCAACCGACATCATTTTTAGTCGGGGATAAACCCATCTGAGCCTTCCCCCCTCTATTTCTCCTCTGTGTTTTTGAACCTTCTTCTCCTCCCTCATCGTTGTCACTCATCTTCTCCTCGTCGTCGCTCGTCGTTTTCTCCTTATCATTACTCATCGTTGTCCTTTTCAGCTTTCTTACTGCGAGGGTGGGATCAAGTAAGTCAGAGTTATTTGCATTCCTCTCCTTTATTTTGATTTCTGCTTACAATTTTTCCCGTACCCATTTTGTGGTTACTGGGTGTATGATGAGAACATTTTGGACTTGAAATCAAGTACGTATGCTTTTAAGTTTAATATGGGTTTGTTTCTTATGGTATTTGAAGGATTGATGTTTGTGGATTTATTTTTCTATTAACTTTTTGCGTAACATTTTTAAGGATTAATGATTGGTGCTTTCTGCTTTTTGTATGTTCCTTTAGACCCTTTGAAAATCTTGTTAGGATTACCATTGATTAATACATTGTAAGTAGTGGTGCATATGTAGGCTTTAATCTAGCCTATGAACTTGGTCAAAAATCTAAACCATTCAGGACTAGAAAGAATGAAGTTCCACTTTGAAGTATCAAATGCTTTTAGGAAATCCATTTTAACTATAAAACTCTTTGTAAGCATGTTTTTCTTATAATATTCCATCAACTCCTTCACCATCAAGATGTTGCCAGATATAGATCTAGTTGGTAGTAGGATGAAGAAATAATCATATTATGTTCCTTGCTAAATTTATACGAAAATTTCATAAACTATTTTAATGATGTGAAAGATGCCCTATAGTCAAAAAAATTGAAGAAAAAGATTTTTAGCAGTTACAAAGATATATTAGAATTGAGTATGATTGTCATTAGACGTAGGAGTAGGGAAAAGAATACTGGAAACAAGAGCAAGTAATAATTTAAATTAAAGGCAAAAATTGTTTGATACTTTAATTATAAAGAGAAGACAGTAACAATTTAAATTAAAGGCAAATTTTGTTTAATATTTTAATTATAAAGAGAAGGGATACTTTAGAATATACTATGTACAAAGGAAGAAAGAAAATAAAAAAGGGGATAGTGTGTACTATACATTAGAAGAGGAGGTGATGTTTTGATGGTCAGTAAGTCTAACTCTATAAGTTAGTGGGTACTATACATTGGAGAATCTTATCATATAATCTTCAACAAGGACATGTTTTGTTCTTTTAAAGAATGAAATAGTACTATTAGGATGGGTGATGATGGAAAGCATACTATCAATGGCAATGGTTTAATGCAGATCTAAATGTAAAATGAAATTGTCACAACAATGGATGCGTAGTATATTCATAAAATTTGAAACAATATGATCTTCTTATGTACCTAAATAGTCAAGGGTATAAATTTTTTGGTCATGATGGATATCTAAAACTATTAAGGGACAATATGACTGTAATGAAAGAAAAACTATAACATAGAATATATATCCTAATTGGCAAAACAATTATAGAATCTACGACTGAATCTCAATCACCTAATAAACGACAACAATATAGAGTTGTGGCATTACTGATTAAGTCACATGAATAAGTAGAGACTTGCGATTTTGAGTAAGAAAGGATTGTTAGATGGAGTTGTGACTGGGAAGATGCAATTTTGTAAGTCATGTTTTTTTAGAAGACATTACTCAAGTCACAACTCATACACTCATACTTTCCCAGTCACAAAGTAAAAAAAAAAACACACTTATAAGTCGTGTTTGATTTTAAAAAAACTCACACTTTCTGTTTTAGTTCAATCCTATGACAGATGTTTTTTTTCATATTTATTGATGACTACTCGAGAAAGTATGAGAGTTTTTTTTAATCAAAGGATGAAATATTTGAAAATTTTAAGGAATGGAAGAAAATGATTTAAAAAATGCACCAAAACCTATATCAAGACACTTGGAATAGATAATAGGCTGAAATTCTATAATAAGTTATTTATACGTTAGACACCATAATAGAATGGAATTTTAGAATGGATGAACCACGCACTCATATGGCATGTTAGATGCATGTAATTAAACATTGTACTATATAAGTAGTTTTTATCTGAAACGATTAATATCGTTGCTTATATAGTGATCATATCTCTGTCATATACACCATAGTTTAAGACTCCTTAAGAGGTATGATACGGTACTCCCTTTGATTATTCTTAAATGATGATATTTGGTTCCCTACATACTCTTAGGGTAATAATTGAAACTGGAGCCAAGGGTAATGAAGTCCAAATTTTTAGGATATGCTATTAGTGTTAAAGGGTATAGATTGTGGTTACTAAAAAGGATAGAACTCTAGGATCTGTTATTAGTAAAGATGTTATATTTGATGAATTTATTAGGTATGGATAGAGGGAGGACATTGGAAATCTTGTCGGTAAGAAAAGATCAGGGTACTGACTAAAATATGGCGTTTGAAATTGAAACTCTAAGCAAGACAATAGTAAACTAGCTCATAGATATATAGGATCAATAATTTGCTCAAAGTATTATGATAGATAGGATTTTTGGTTAGGCACAGTAAACTTTAAGTATCACAATAGAAATAATAAGTCTTCGGCGTATCCATGTCCAAATTATCAATAAGACTACACAACCATATACCTTTTTAATCCCTTTTGTTGGTGACTTCTATTCTACTTCTGTTGTACATAACTATCAACAAAAGTGTTGCTTTCTACTTAAGTATATATCTAAACAAGGTAAAGACTTATCATATAAATTCTCTCTTTCTCAAGATATTTCCAAGATAATTAGAATTTATATAGCCAACAACACCGCTAGTTGAGTCACTAGAACCATAAACAAATCAAATAACACTCATACCTCTCAGGTATTGCATAATCCATTTAACAACATTCTAATGAGCTTTCCCAAAATTACTTATATCCTACTTAACACACCAACTATATGTGCTAGATCTGGTCTATGTATCCCATGGCTATATCATATTCCCAACTGTACTTTCTTTATCTAATCCTTCTCAATTTATATGAATGAGGTAATGGACTAACATCAAGCTTAAGATGTAATTGTTGCCTCTAGATTGTTAAGATGTTATTTAAAGGAATTGAGTGGAAAATATGTAAAAGGAATATTTTCAAGTTTATCCAGTTGATTTCAGATCTCTTTCAAATACTTAATGTTCCTAGCTAAGATCTTATTAACTATTGCTTGGTTGTAGGAACTCATATATTGGCAATATTTCTATTTTCAAGAAGATTGAATAGAAGGTTTAGCAGGTATTCAGTTTTGACATTCATTTCATTTGCTAATTGACAATGTCAACAATGATTTTCCACGCATTTTAATTAAATTTGTATCTGATTCTATATTTTGCAGCATAGACATTTTGCATCTTTTTAGTTAATTAAAAAGAGAACTTTTATCATCTTTTTATGTTTTAAAACAGCAAATGACTGGATTTTCTTGCATGACATGGCAACAATTAAACGATATCACTAAGACTTTTGAACAAAAATTTATATCAATTTACGTACTGTTTTGAAATTTATTGTCTTCTTTGCTTTGTTTTAATTATCTTCTTTGGCCATCAGTCACTCTAGCTTCGTCATCTTCTTCCTTCACATGCTTTAGTGACTTCCTATGCGTGTCGATTGAGGTAAGTGAGTTTTTTTATTTACTAGGTTTTTGTGTACTTGGTTTAATTTGGGTATTTGTTTATAGTTTGAACCTCCCATTTGAACTTCCTTCATTTTTAATGTAAACGGCCTGAACTAACCAAAACTTGTTTGTGCTATGAACTTCTATTTATCAATGAATTAATATAGGATGGGTTTGACCTATAATTCCAAATATCTAAAATTTTTCAATGGGTTATTTCATTGATACTCTCTGAAATGATTAGGTTCTCTTTACTTTTCATGTGCGAATCTTTACATGCATCTTTTTTAATATAATAATAATCTTCTTCGAAACATATTAGATAATTTGTATATGTTACAATAATTTATTAACCAAAGTATTCATATTTTTATCTTTACCTATTATATTTATTACTAGTACATAATTAATTTAGGTTAAATATCAAACTTCTAATGTTAATTTTAAATTTCAATTACAATATCTAAACCATTCAAATAAAAATTCCAACTTTATAAAATTAAGTAATTCATTTATGTTCCCGTACCAAATCAAACAGTTGTTGCTCTTCCTTTTCATATCTTTAAGTGCGTCTTCAAAATCTCTTATAACATATATGATTACAAACAGAAAAAAATAATAGATCTTCAGTTAATAAATAATTTTGATCTTAACCCATATACCTTAACCCATAACCCGTGATGCAGCTCCTGTGAGGCTTATCGGTGAAAAATACCACGAGCCTAGGAGTCACAACAAGAACTTGTTATGTTGATTCACAGGTGTAAACTTTGGGGATTAATTCAATTGGTTAATACTTAGGGGATGTTATGTAAAGTTTAGATGTTTTGTAAACTTTAGGGAACATGAAGGATACTAACAATGGAATCACTGTTTGAAATTAACAGTTTTGCATAAATGAGTAATGTTGATAGATCTTGGATTTATAGACGATTAACAGCTGATGGGTTCATTAATCCTGAGTTTGTTGAAGGAGTTGAAACTTTTATTTATTATGCATGTTCTTAACCTGCATATATAGATGGCCCAAAGATCATATGTCCATGTAAAAAGTGCAAACACATTCGTTTCCTTCCTATTGATGAAGTTAATGGGTATTTGTTGAGAAAAGGGTTTGTCCCTAATTATTTTTAGTGGACACGCTATGGGGAACCATTGATTTGTAACATCTCAATAGGTAATCAAGTACAATCATTTGTGAACTTAAATGATTTTGAAGGGGGGATTGGATTTAGAACAAATAATGTGGATGTAATGCAAAATCCTTACATGAAAATGGATTATGATACAGCTAGTTATACCTTTCAAGAAAATATAGAAAATCTTGAAGAAGAACCAAACCCACATGCAAAATAGTTTTTTGAGTTACTACACTCAACTGACCAAGAATTATGGCTAAATTGTGAGACAATGACTCAATTGTCTTCAATTGCTCGAATATTGAATATAAAGTCTGAAAGACATATTTCTGATCATAGTTTTGATAAAATTCTTGAATGGCATAATAAATCATTGCCTCCTGATCATACAATAGTTTATAGTTTTTATAATATGAAGAAATTTATTAGGTTGAAAAGTTTGATTGTTGCAAATTGGGATGTAGTTTGTATTGGCGAGATGGTGTGGAATTACAATAGTGCAAATTTTGTGGTCAATCTAGGTTCAAGCCTAGAAAGCGTTCTATGAAACATAAATGAGTACCCTAGAAGCGGATGTATTATTTTACCTTAATTTCAAGACTTGAAAGACTATATGCTTCTGATGTTACTACATCTAACATGAGATGGCATAATGAACACAAATAGGAAGATGGAATAACGAGTCATCCATCAGATGCACTGGCATGGAAACATTTTAATGACACCCATTATGAGATTGCAACTGAAAGTCGAAATGTTAGGTTAGGATTGTCGACAGATGGATTCCAACCTTTTGGTCAATTCGACCAGCAATATTCATCATGGACAATCATAATTACTCCTTATAATTTGCCTCCATAGATGTGTATGGAAGAGGCATATGTGTTGTTGATCGTGATTGTGTTAGGGCCTACAAATCTAAAGCATAAAATTGATGTATTCTTACAGCCATTGATATCTTAATTGCAGCATCTTTGGGAATATGGTGTTGAGACATATGGTGTGTCTCTGAAAAAATTTTGTGTTAAGAGCGGCTTTGATGTGGACCATTAATGATTTTTCGAAATATGTCATGTTGTCTGGATGGAACACAGTATGAAAATTGGCTTGTCCTTTATTGTGGCAATGATTCTAATGCGTTTTATCTTCCAAACGGGGCTAAAATATGTTACTTTGATAACCACAGGAAATTTCTTCCTCTAGATCATTCATTTAGACACAATGAACAAAAGTTCATTAAGAATAGGACGGTAAAAATACCTCCTCCCCCTCACAAAGCTGTTGAAGAGATTTTGCAAGAGATTGAGGAATTAGGCTTACTGAAAATTGAATTTGAAGCTGATGAAGTTAATACAAGCATTAGTAAAAACTTTGGATGGAAAAAAACGAAGCATCTTTTGGGGATTTTCCATATTGGAAAAACTATTTTGATACATTATAATCTAGATGTGATGCATATTGAAAAAAATATATTTTTGACAATTTGTTCGATACCATAATTAATATCGAATGGAGGACAAAAGACAATGCAAAATCACGAGCTGATTTGCAACTTTTTTGAAGAAGAAATGAGTTATATAAAGATCTTCGTACCAGTAAATATCCGAAAGCATGTTACACTTTGGACAAAAAAATAAAAGGAAATATTATGTGAATGGTTGAAAAGTCTTAAGTTTCCTAATGGTTATGTTTTGAACTTAGCAAGGTATGTGGATATGAGGAAGTACAAATTATCTAAGATGAAAAGTCATAATTGTCAGGTGTTTATGCAAAGGTTAATTCCAATTGCATTTCGGGTGTTGCTACCGAATAAGGTTTGGGAAGTAATAACATAATTAAGTTTGTTTTTTAAAAGTTTAACATCATCTGAAATCAAGTTGGCTAAAATGGAAAAACTAGAAAAGGAAATTCCAGTAATTTTGTTCAAGTTAGAAGGGATTTTTCCTTCAAGCTTCTTTAACTGTATGGAGCATCTACCTGTGCATTTAGTATATGAGGCAAAACTAGTCAACCTAGTTCAATATCTATGGATGTATCCGTTTGAGAGGTAATTCAATAAAAAATATTGTAATTGAAGTAAAAACATGTTTTAACAACTAAATTGTAATAACCATATTCACTAATATAGGTATTTGCATCACTTGAAGAAAAATGTCAA
>JAOQMP010000004.1:9495912-9520144 GCA_027563575.1 Erythroxylum pedicellare
CTAGGCTTACAGATATCATTCCATTTGATCCTTACTTTGGTCCTTCCTTACTCATTTCCATCCCACAAAAATCTTCTTAGGATCTTATTAATGGCTTGTATGACCATAATTAGTAGTACCAAGTGTGAGGCCCAGTATGTGTTGATTGAAGATAGGACAGAACCAATCAATTGTAGACGACCTACCATACATAGTCTATTAGTACTCCAGTTCTGAATTCTTCTTTTGATCTTCTCCTTTAGTGGTTTGAACTCTAAGTATTTGTCTTTTATGGAGTTCACTGGTATACCAAGATAAGTAAATGGTAACTACAATACCTTTATACTAGTATATAGAATTATAATATTTCTATTCGATTAAAATTAATATTTGATCTATATTTTATTCTTCATACTTAGATTCTTATTATTTGAATTACTTCACATATAATAACATTTTTACTAAAAAGTTCATCCTCAATCAATTAAATTTTATCTAATACGAATAACTTTAATATAATATTCATACTCAATTATGTTTACATAAGATGTTTATTAAAAATTAATACAATTCATAAGATAAAATATATGAATGGTTACAATTTACAAAATAGTATAAAAATCAAAATATAATTAAATATTTTATATTAATGGATGACAATTTGATAATATTACACAAAAATTATGTAAAAACAACACGAATGATTACTCAAATACCAGCGAGTGAAGTTTATTAGGATGTTTCAAGGACAAGCATCATTGCACTTCGGTTAACACCTACCATAATAATAACCAAACACCTTTTTATTTAACATTAACTTAAACCAGCAACATCAAAAACATCCACATTATTAGGAAGCAATGAAGAAGGGTCTATTAAAAGTGCTAACATGAAAAGAGCAGCAAAATCAACTCCAAAATACACAAGTTAGCAATTTAAAAGTGGGAAGAGATTGCTCCTACTTAACCAGTATACATTTCTAACATTAGAAAAAGAAAATAATTAGAAATACAGTCATTCTCTATTGCATTCATGTTTTTGAGTCTTCATCACTTTAAGAATAACTAAATGTTTTAGTCATTAGGGTCGCAAAAGATAATCTAAGTAATTTTTATCTATACAATCTGATATGC
This sequence comes from Erythroxylum pedicellare, assembly GCA_027563575.1. NCBI lineage: Eukaryota > Viridiplantae > Streptophyta > Magnoliopsida > Malpighiales > Erythroxylaceae > Erythroxylum > Erythroxylum pedicellare. The sequence continues at coordinate 9,497,025 of JAOQMP010000004.1, forward strand.
TTTCACATACTTATTGTTATTATCATCAATTCTTTTGTTATAATGATTTTTGTGATTATTTAAATTAATCTTAACTAATATTTAATGCATATGGCCCAATAATTATAATACTAAATGACAATTTTGCTTGACATTATTCATGTAATACAAAATGTCAACAATATTAAAAAAATTAGATTAAGAATTTAAGTGTGTAGGATAGATAAATATAAAAGGAAAGCCTCAAAACAATTATTTTCGTTATACATTAGTTTTGCAATGCAAATCAAATGATAAAGAGTTGGTAGTGAATAAATCAGTACATTGCTTTCACAAACATTATTATCAAGTAGCGCTTTATTTGTAGATCGAATATCTTTTACAAGTTCTCAAATATTTCATATTCCCGTCAAATTGTCATATTCATTGATTACGGGATCTTACATAGTGTGACAATTTGTAGGAAGTCAATACTAGGGTCTAGGTTCAATGTGGAACTGTCAACTTAACTTTCAATTTGCTTTTAGGGTTCTTCTGGGCTTTCCGTTACCAAATTGGAATCGTATATAGTTAGCTAGGTGAGGCATGACGCATCTTCTTTTTTCTGCTTCTGGTACGTACGCATAAAAAGAAGGTGGAACATGCGAGAGAAGGAATCATATTCATACCCCTTACCTTAAGGTTCAAGAAATTGCCACCAATACTACCCCTTCTGACCCACCAAATATGCCGGCTCATGATTAACCCAAGGGTCACCCACCCCCATTTCCTTCTTTTAACATTATTTTCTGTTTTTTTTTTCCTCAAAACATCAAACATATTATTTAATATGCGTATGACACATCGATTTTATTTTGTCAACATCTTTAATCTGAATTTTTCTACTTTATAATGTTTCAAATTTTAATACTATATATATCTTAATATTGACTGCTTCTATATTTTAACTACGGTAAGAACACCGCAGGTTGTAGATAACGCATGGTGATGGATGGATTCTTAAAGTCATGGCTTCCAGTACTAGTTTGGCTGCACATGGTGATGGATGGATTCTTAAAGTCATGGCTTCCAGTACTAGTTTGGCTGCACATGCTTTGTGTTCAGATGGAATCAAACTTTCGACACAGAGACGAGAAGTGGATACGCAAAAATGACATGACGTGGTCGGTTTCTCGCATCACATTACCATTATCTTCTATGGTGTACGGACCTCCTACCCCGCTGTCTTTCAGCTGTAATTTGCACTCATATGTGATCCTCTTTAAACGTATTGCCTTTTCATTAACCAATAGTATCGATTTGATGTGATATAAAAAGAAAAGGGCACTTTTTAATAACACTTCCATAGGCATTTATGAAACTTTGAGATCATAAGCTTATAATAGCTTCTTTATAAAAATATAAAAGCAATATTATATATATTATAACTGTCCTTCAACTCCCCCAAAGCACTCGCTATTTTAGATTGTTTGACTTTCATAAGCGTTTAGGCTATTCACTGTACAAATAACACTTGCAGTTGTTTTTCTTTTTCCTTAACAAAATGGAAGAAGTGAAGGAGTGGACTTTTGGAATTGGCCAATTCCACCAGTGGCAATCAAGTAATGAAGGAGCGTCATTGGCTTAAAATCGTCCTTTAAGGATTTGATTCTCCGAAATCTAACCATGGGACTGGTGGACGGGAAAGGGACCAACAGACTTTGATAATGGATATAGGCATCTACGGCAGAATTAGCCGCCTGTCATTAAGATAATAATTTCAACACTAGTTTTCAACTGCCACATACATGTCTCTTCTTCTTACCTTGCATGGCAATACTGGATAGCTCATCCCAATCCATATTACAAGGGAAAATTGCCAAACACGAACTATCTATCTATCACATTGCTATGTGATATATTGCTTCTTGCTTGTCTCTTTGAAAAAGTTCCAGGACTGATAGAGGAGGCTCCTAAAGAATATGAATTCTTAGGCTGGCCATGACTGTAAGGGTGGCCAAGTTACCCGCGCACTGGTTCTATTCACAATGCACGTGCTGGATTTGCACCTCTCAATCTCGTTGGAGTAAACCACGGATAGTTGCCAATAAAAAAATATTTTTATCAATCAAGCTGCTAGGAGAGGATAGGATGTTAATGACTTCTAAGGAGTTCACTTCTAATATGACCCGACGATACCTAAGGGACCAAGCCAGACTGAGGCCCGAGTGGATTCCCCAGAGTCCTGCAGTTAAAAACGAGCTGCTTCCAATTTGTTGAAAAAATCCTCTGCACCACTAGTCCTGCCAGTCTCGAATTAAACCACCAACGGTAGCTATGTGCGACCCCTGTTTAAGCGCTTCATCCATGTTGAGTTTTACCTATTTCTTCAACGGTTTTGTCCATCCCACTAGACTGCCCACCAATAGGCCTTGGCTCGGAAACACACAGCTTTCAATTGCTCTCGCCCTGACTATCCACTCCAAGTACTCCATAACTTCCCTCGTACCATCTTCCAGCCAAACAAACTCCTCTTCAAAAAGACTTTTGTTACGCTGCGTCCAAGGTATCCAACATACTACTCCAAAAATAGTAGGTCATTCCCCTTGTATCACCTGTGAGTGCTTCATTAGGTTAGATTTCACCCAAACCTCCTCATCTTGATGGAAAAAGTCCGTATTTACTATCTCCAAGGAAAATTTCCTCCAAAACGCTAGCACTCTCGAACAGTCCCATATGACATGTAAGGTGGACTCGTCCTGTCCGCAGATGTGACAACTGCTATCTGTCGCAATATGTCTCGCCACTCTTTGTTTGTTCGTCAGGAGTTTTTTCTTGGTCATGAGCCAAAGGAAAGCTCTAATCCTCTAAGGTCCCGCCTATTTCCAAATTAAGGCCCAGGGACTAGCATAACTATCCAGGGCGTGCCCTTCGATTAATTCGTAAGCTGACACCACTGTGAATCTTCTGTGCTCAGTTTGGCCTCATCTTATGGTATCTTCCGCTGTATTAGTTGCAATGAGGGTTATCTCTGCTATATCCATACAGACTGAGGATGGAAGGTATTGTTGAAACACATTTCACTTCCAGGTTCCATCCTCGTTCTGCAAGTCTGTTACTTTAGCGTAAAGGTCTCCCTCTGGTATTGGAGATGTCGCGCAAATAGAGTAGCAGACCCCAATCTTGCACCCAATTATCCATCTAGAAGCATATGTATCTACCATTTCCTAGTTTCCATTTTATACCTTGATGGACATACTGTCAAGTTGTCGCAATTCCCCGCCAAAAGCTCAAAGTTCAAAGCTCCTATCCTTTCTCTCGTAGTAGGGATGTGGTACGAGTCCATACGATATTTAGCCCGTAAGATTCGGACCCATAAGGCTGTAGGTTATGTAATCAGAGCCCAACCCATCTTTGTTAACAACGCATCATTGGAAGACCTAATGTGCTTAATGCCTGGGCCCCCGGCCTTTTTGAGCTGACACACTGTATCCCAATTAACAAAGGGCATTTTCCTCTGCTCTTCCGTGGAATCTCAAATAAAATTGCGCATGATTTGTTCCAAGTCATCACAAAGTCGTCTCGGCAGTCGCACTGTTTGCATTGTGAAGACAGGGAGGGTCGAGATCACATACTAAGTTAAGGTGACACGTCCCGCTAGCAACAGCTGTCTTGTGCGCCACCCTGTTAGTTTCCTTTGGGCGTTATCTAGGATGTGTTGATAGGTGTTCCGCGAGGTACGCTCATCGAGCAATGGTACTCTTAGATATTTACCTAGATTGTTCGTACTCTTAATGCGCAGGGCTTAACTGATACGGTGCACAGTTTCTGTCTTAACATTCTTGGAGAAGAAAATCTTCGTTTTATCCGTGTTAACTTTCTGCCCAGAAGCCTTACAAAACTCCTCTAAAGTCTTAGCAATTACTTGCTCCTGGGCATCCGTTGCTTCCGCGAACAGAACCAGGTCATCTGCAAAGAAAAGGTGGGATAGTGATGGCACTGTAGGGCTCAATTTTATCAGACTCCATCGACCTTGTCCCACTTCTCTTGAGATAAGATGTCCTAGATGCTACACGAATAGGACAAAAAGATACGACGAGAGCGAATCGCCTTGTCTAATCCCTCGTGAGGGGCTAAAAGGATCTGAGACTATGCCTTGCCAAGTCATCTGAATAGTCACCGTTATTACACACTGCATAATGACCCAAATTAGCTGATCCAGAAATCCAATATCCTCTAAAGTGTTTTGGATAAAATCCCAACGGATGCGATCATAAGCTTTTTTTACGTCCACTTTGATCGCTAAAAATCCCGGCTTCCCTTTCTTCCTTCGCATCGAGTGAATTACTTCCTAGGAAATGATGATATTATCCGTTATTTGGTGGCCTGGAATAAAACTACATTTATTTGGCTGCCTGGAATAAAACTACATTGGTTCTTCTTCACTTGAAAATTTAAGTGATTTTTCAAACGGTTAACGATGACTTTAGCGATAATTTTGTAAATCACGTTGCACAGGCTTATCGAACGAAACTGAGTGAAATTTGTCAAGGATGGATTTTTGGGGATAAGGACTAGGAGGGTTTGGTTTAAATCATGTTCCCACCGGTCCTGTCTGAAAGCTGCTTGAATGTATTCAGTCACTTTAGGGTCGACCCTCCCCCATTGCTTCTGAAAGAAAAGGGCATTGAAATCATCTACCCTAGGGGCTTTATTCGAATTCATTCCAAATACCGCAAGCTTTATCTCAGTGGGGTGAATTAAATCTCGGAGACTGTCTTCTGAAATTGAAGGGAATGCTTCTGAGAGCAGGAACCGGTCTAGAGGTCCTTCCTCTCGCATATACAGGTAGGCAAAGTAGTCACTGGCTAATCGACTCAGTTGCCCTTGGTCTAAGACTATTGTCCCATGGGAGCCCTTGAGTCTCTCAATCCTCATTTTCTTTCTTTTGGAAAGGGTTAGAGTGTGATAATATTTTGTATTCCTGTCCCCCTTCGAAATTCATTTGCACCGGGCTTTCTGATGCCAAAAGATGTCTTCTTCACTCAAAACCTGCATCAGTTCCCCACTCAATTGTTCTTCTAAGGCTAGCATGGAATCCAAATTATCCTCAGTCATGACTTTCTGAATGCCCTGTAATCTTGCTAACAGTCTTTTCTTTCGATGGAATATATTTCCAAAATCAGAACGATTCCAACTTATGAGGTGTTGAGAAAATTAGGCTAACGATTTACTCATCGTCTCCTCTTCCAGTAACCAATGCTCAGCTACCACCTCGTAAAACCCTGGATGAGTTAGCCAAGCATTTTGAAATCTAAAAGAAATCTAAAAGCTAGGGATCCTATTTGTCTCGGAGTCAGTTAATGAAGATGAATCCACAAGGGTTTATGGTTAGATCCTAGGAAGGGTAAGTAGTAGTTAACCGCATGCGGGAAGGTTTGAATCCATTATGTCGATTCAAAGACTCAATCTAATCTAGCTTGGACCATGCCTCGATGCAACGTAAACTTGGATCCAACGTATCCCAGATCATGAAGACTATTCACTTGTACCAATGACTGAAAATGTTTGTTCACGATCCTCGTGGCATTGGCTCCACCCTGCTTATCAGTTATTTCAAGTTTTGCATTAAAATCACCTCCTATTAGCCAGGGTCTATCTAGGGATCTACCGGTCCATTCTAGAGTACGCCAGAGGTGTTTTTAAGAAGAGGTTTGCGGGCTGGCGTAAACAACGATAAAATCGAACGAGTAAGACTCATACTTAACTGTGGCATGAATAATTGCCGGTGAGCTAACACTATGGAGATATTAAACTCACCCTTCCACAACATCCAAATCCCACCCGCGAAGCCTTCGACTGCCACTCTGAAAGAATAATCAAAACCTAAAGTATGAATTACTTTGTGCACCCTATTTCCACTAATTTTGGTTTCCAGCAAAACGAGGATACCTGGATTATAGTGACGAAGGTAATTATGCAAGATAATCCGAAATCTAGTCCCCCCTGCCCCTTGACAATTTCAAATTAATATCGACATAAGCAAAGAAATATTAACCAGATTCGATACCTCCCATAGGAGCGTCCTAGAGTTCATCGCTCAGGGGTTGCACTGCATGCTCCTCGTTACTCCCACTCGATGGCATGGCTTCCGATATATCTAACTCTCCTGCTATATCAGGGGGTCTGTATGCAAAGGGGCAGTAAGCTCCCCTATGCGAGTAATAGCCTCCGGTGCCTCTACCCCTTCCATCAGTTGTAATCGCTCCTCAACATCCACCGCTCGGTCCTCCAGCACCTGGTGATCGCATATCATTTCTGTGTGTGAAGAGATAATGATTGCTATGTCTTTGTCCAAATTGTTAGGTTGTATTTGGACTTGCGGGCTATTACTGGGTTTTGTTCCGGGGTAAGACTAGCCCGAAAGCTTTTACCTCGGATTAATTGAGTTTGGACTCCCTTTTGTCCTCTAGGCCCTTTCCTAGCATGTTGCTTGGGCCCAGAAGCCTTGAAAATCGGTCCATTAATTTCTTACTTGCCGGAGCCTAAAACCTCTGTAAGTTGAATTCGGTGTCCTAGGCCCATTAAGGAACTTTGTTGTGGGGCCTCTTCTGTTATTTCCTCTACCTCCTCCAACAGCTCTTTACCTGTTAGAGCTGCGTATCTGGATCCGATCTTGTGAAGGGACTCTTTGTTCCTACCCGAGTACGACTGACGTGATATGGTGTTGATATTTTACTGCTGGAGCCATTGCGCTGAGGGCCTGGGTTTGCATTGGACCTGAACCCATGGTCCATAGCCGTTTCCGACCGTTGGCTGTTTTCCTACGGTGTTGAGTCTCGTCCCTCCTCCAGCTGTCGCTACTGACGACGAAGCCTTCTCAGCCCTTCCTTCATCTGGCTTGGATCCCTCCTCAGTGTCACGGTTGCGTTGTGGACACCCAGCAGTAGCATGCCCAACTTTCCCGCAGTAGCAGCAAAATTGAGGGAGATCCTCATATGCCACCTGCAGAATTTCTTCATCCAGTTCCACACTGGTTTTCAGCGACAAGTTGAGATCAATATCCACGGCGATACGAGCATATCATCCCCGATGAGCTTGCAAGATCATTTCGTCTATTTTCACAGTATTGCTTACTAAATTTCCCAGTGCTGTAAGAATCCCGGGGTGATACCTAGCGATAGGTAAATCCAGGAATCTTATCCAGGCGACCGCCCTAGTGACCTTCCTTTGCTTTGGACGGAATGAAGGCATCCAACGCTAGACTAAAAGAGTTTGTCCATATATTAGCCATGGTCCATCAATCAAGGCGTGGAAGTAGTCGGTATCCTCCGTGAACCGAACGAGGAAGAACTCTTGCTCCAGGTTAACTATTTTCAGAGGACCTAATGGTTTTCATAAGGCTCACATGCAAGAGCTGAGTGCTTGATATCCGATCCTACGTTCCAGGAGCTTCACTACGACTGTCTTGGTCCATTGGTTATCTAACTTTTCCTTGAACGTTTGAGATAGCTTAATTCCTCCTCCAAGTTTGTCGGCTGCACTATGTCCCCCTCCTCTAGCTCTATTATTGCTTCAGCTAGCCAGCTCTGTCATTCCAACACGACTGTTTATACCCGAGCTCCGGCTACGGCTACACTATACGATAACGTTGGGCAGGCCTACGATTCCTCTTCTCTTTTCCTCGTTCGTCCCCGTTTCAACTGATTCCCCTCATGGTTGAGGGCCACCATGGGTGGTCCAAATGCGCTTGAATAAATAATCAATACCACTTGAAAAGAAATCGAACGTTGTGAGCCAACGGGTACTTGCGTGAAAATAAGAAAACCGAGATCGCCACCTTTTCTCTCACTAGAAAGTTTCTCTCACTACAAAACTCCCCAATCCATATATTACATTATGAGGTGCTTGAATTCTCAGAACAAGACTAGAGGAGCATAAATCGCCCATTTCTTTAGCCCGTCACACATTGTAGGTGCACTGCCGACTAGTATTAGTGTTAATGCAACAATTTCAAGTTCTTGAAGAAGAACGTCCAAATTTCTACTCATTTCATTGGATATGGTGTCCCAAAAACTCTCTATCTTAAAATCCATAGTCAGAATTCCGGGGGCTTGAGAGTAACCAAGCCTATTTAAGAACTTCATGTTAGTAACAGGTTTAGATCCTTTATACCACTTAACTTATTCCAACTCTACTTTTATAACTTATTCCAACTCTACTTTAACCTGTTCCAACTCCGTTTCTACCTTCAAACAATGTCATTTTATGTATAAACAAACCTAAAATGACAACATTTTATGTGTAAACAGAGTTAAAAAAGATTTGACCTAAAAGGCTAAACCTACGCATGGTTTATTATTATTAATTATCAGTATCATGAACTCCCTGACATTTGCTCCAAATTTTAAGGATCAATTTAGAATTCTGACCCCAAGAGGCAAAGCAAATCCACATCTCTCTACAAAGTAATATTACAATTGACAATAGTCCATCAGCCAAGCTGAGAATATGGTTTTAAGATCTAAAGCAGGCTCAGTTAGTAATTTCGTTTAAGACTTCAAAGAAAACCAAATGTGCATACAAAAAGTACCATGTTAAAGGTAACACAGTATACCTATCTGATCAAATTTGGAACAAGAGAATTGTAGTGTTCCCCCAGACCGAATGCATGCTTATGATATGACAGCATAATACTTGCATTCGATGAATAGGCTCCCTCAGCTGATAAATACTCCTTACCTATCTCCACATCAGGAAAGGATCCAGAAAATATCATGATATGTTTACCAAGGCAGTGAGATAAAGCCCCAAGCTCTAGATGCCCTCCCCATGCTGCTGTAGACTCAACTTCAACACAATACTTTTCAAATCTGTCTGCAACTGAAATATTAGAATCTCCTTCTGTTGTATTATCTGATAGAAAAAAGGGAATGAAATCTGAGGAATTTTCCCTCATATAACCAGCCACCATTTTCCGAAGATCTTGGTAGGTATATGGGGAAGAACCAGCAGAAAAGTGTGCTAACTGATCTTCAACAGCTCTGTAAAGGCAATGCCCATCTGGTTTTATTTGGTTAACAATCAATCCATGGGGTTCAAGCTTTTTCTTTAATTTCTCATCTTCAATCATTCGATCACTTACAAGGCTGCTCTGCTCTTCCTGAATCCTCTTTTCTCTTTCTGCTTCTTGTTGAGCTCTCTTTCCCCGCTTCTTTGCACCCTTGGTGATCCTTGCATGTTCAGGTTGATTGGCAACAGAAACACCAGCTATAGCCTTCACTAAATTGTCAATATTGCTTTTGTCATTTCCGTTACTACTGCTGCTATAGCCCAGTGAAGCAAGTTCCTCAGCATGTTTTGTTTGTAGCTTAGTAGAAAGTTGAGAGATCTCTTCTTCAACCTGCTTCTTCTTAGCTTTCTGTTCTGCCTTGCTACCCTTTGCTGCACCTTTTTTAAGTTCCATCTCTTTGTTCTGCAGCTGTGCTTTCTCCTTTCTGCATACAGTACAGTGTTTAAGAACAATTTGTAATACACCAATTAAAGTATATCATCGACGACAGACCCATGATTAGACAAAATTAGCAATACCCCAGTCAATCTTAAACAATTGTGATGCAAGAGCCCATATCACTTATTTCAAAAGAAAAGACAACAAGACTTTGAACAACAAAACATTCTTGATCAAAGTCCAATACAAGTTTCCGGAGAAGCCTTACAAGTAGCTTTAAGAGGTCTGAATAATTACCTGACCAACGATTTACATTTATATACCATTGGTGCTAGTACTGGTATGTTTGGGGCGATGAAAGATATAAAAGATCAATCTGTATTCTCCAAAGATAAAAAAGAAATTACATACTTAGCAAGGAATCTAGAATGAACAGTTAGAAAGCAGACTAGGATTTTTCTACATATAACTCACAAGGATTGGAAAAAAAAAACCATATTGAACCCCCGACTTGAAAATGAGAATTTCATGGACAGGATCCATAATGAATCCCTGATTTGATCATGAGAATTTCATGTACAGGAAGGTATTCTGTTTTTTGATGTTATAACCAAATCATAAAGCAATTAACACCATAATAATATTAGAATTACCTGTGCCTGGAAAGCATTTCGTCACGAGTTTCATGTTTTTCATGAGATGCATTTTCTGAACTTGTTTCAGAAAGTTTATCTCCTAATTCCACAGTGTCAGCCATCTACACAAGACTGAGATAAAAAAAACATATACATCATTAACACGAGTCTGACATTCAATGAGATATTGTAGCAAAATCAGAGAGCATGGCCCATAATATCGTGAAAAAAAATCAACATATCAAGCGCACAAGACTCCCCACTTTGCAAGGGTCTAGAAAAGGTCATGATGCACGCAACGATCCCTTTGTATTTTTACAAAAAGGCTATTGCAGTTACTTGAACTTGTGACCTTATGGTCACAAAGGAGCAACTTTATCAGATGCTCCAAGGCTCATCCTCATAAACTTGGGGTAACAATTGGTGACACATTGATGTAGGACAAACAGAAGAATTATTAACTAGTAGCTAAAAATCACAAAATTAAGAAATATGGATGATATTAGACTACTGGGATATCAAGTTTTAGGGTTGAATTTTGGCTAGGAATGCTGAAATTTCAGATTTTATATAGCTGGAATTTTATGAGTTAATTGCTAGAAATTTAGACTCACAATTTCAGGGCTTAATATGCTGAAAGTTAGGATTTTGGTTGTTGGAATTTTGTGGTGAACACAAAGAATGAAAGGTAAGAAACTAGAAATCACTCCTAAAGTCTAAGAATCACTCTTAGAAGAAAACATCACACCTTTTAGTTGAAAACTCAAGTTTGTAAAAAATTTCCGAATTGCTTATTATTGATGAAGAGTTAAATACACATAGATATAGAGGTTTAGAACCTTATTCTAGTAGGAAAGGGTTTCCAACAGATTTAAATCCTATTCTAATAAAAATTCTATAAGTCCTAAACAAGTAGGATAACTTGTTGTCAACTCAATTCTCAATCTTCATCCCACCAAATTAAGATTTGTGGTTGACTAATTTTTCCTCTTTTATTTCTCCTATATACTTTAAGTTCTTTTGCATCATAGATATCAGATTATCCTGAAAAGAGAACCTAAGTCATCAATAAAAATATGAAAACCAAAGGAACTTTTGAACTGTAACCTGTACAAAGACCTATAAAATGAAGATGTGATAGATAGAATCAACTCAGTAATGTCTACAAAGCAGGACATAAAATCCTACCATCCAAATTATAATCCTACGAAGCTCAAAGTAAAACAAATCAAGAGGAGGTGAAAACCAACTTTCCAATGAGTCTCAGCTTCATTACTCAACTAAAAGCCACAACTCATTGACCCATAGAGTTTCAACCTTAAAATTTGTTAATGAAGACCTGTCCTCGTGTAAAATTTAAATAGCAAACAATTGGGTCTAATATAAATGTGGAACCCTTTGACCACAAATAGCAATCAAGTTTCAGAGGGTAAATCTGACATGTTGGAGATTGAATCCCAAATCTGCCCTGAACTATCATGACCTGTTCTGTCTGTTCCTCTTGTTTGCCTAAAAATATTGATCAGACAACAAAACGGAAGAAAACTCAAGTTGATGTTGTTATCTTGGTTGACACTTGACAGTAATAAGATTTGATGGAATTTCAGATTTGGAATATTCATTTAAGTTACAGGAATTTCAGATTTGATATGAACGAAATTTTAGGCTTTTTGATTGCTGGAGATTTGGTGTAGAAGTGCTGGAATTTTAGTGACGTAAACAAATTATGGAGGGTAGAAAACTAGGAATCACTGGTGGAGTCTAAGAATCACTATTAGAGTAGCATTACATCTTCTAGTTGAAAACTCAAGTTTGTAGAGAAAATCAGGCTTTTTCTCCTCTTTGAAAGGCAGGGTACACACACACACACATACAGAAAAGTTGTTAGAACCCTGATTATAGTAGTAAAGGAATTCCCAACTAGAATATCCAAAATATAATTGAATCCTACTCTAAAAAAGATTCTTTATTCTTTACCAAGGTTAGGTCCTAAATAAACTAGAACAATACATATAGCTTACTAATTACTCCTTACCAAATAAGGAAGAGTTAGCATAAAGTAAATTTCAACCTTTGTTGGCCTTGCTGTCAACTCAACTCCTATTCTTCATTAAACCAAATTAAAACTTGTGATTGAGCAATTTTCCCTCTTGTACTTCTCTTATAAATTCTAAGCTCTTTTACATCCCCGTAACTAAGAAAGAAATTGATGCTGAAAAATAATAAGTCCAATTATCAGTTACTATTTATATTTGCACCTAAAATAGACTTCAGCAAGTCTCTTATTATTTGTCGCTAGTCCTGGACCACATAGGGCAAGTGTGTAGCTCTTATACTGCAACCAACTCTTCCACTTTTAAAATCATCCTAAAAAATTTAGCATCTTGGAATCAAACACTAGGAAACACTTGTTAGAAGAAGTGGAATGCCATCATATCCATTTTTGTCCTACCTTTTCTCTTTTTCAAAAAATGAAGCACATAATGTAGCACATTAGAGTTAAGGCAGATCAGAATCGGATGATTTATAAATTGGAACTAATTCAACATTAACTCAAAAGGACATCAGAATTTGCTCAAACTGAGACAGTTAATGAAGTCAACCCTCTTATTCACCCCTTTATCAATGAAGAAATGCAAAAATGAGATTACAGAAAATTATGATCGATGTCTGCTTATTTGCTTACCACAAAAAAATTTACACTATGAAGAATAAAACCACATTCAAAAAAGTAAATACATACCCAACAGACTAAAACAATTGATCAATGTCAAAAATTAAACTAAAAAACAACTCCCCTAAATTTTTAATTCCAACTAAACACTCTACGCATGTGATTCTTTCTTACTAACTTCCAGTTAACAAGACCCAATACAAACACATTCAATCCATATTAGCTAAGAGTTCTTAATCAAATAAGAAAATAGAATTACATAATGCTCGCCATCAAACGCAGTAACTTTACCTATACACTTAAAAAAGTCGCAGTCCAATAAAAATCAAATTATGAAGAAAGTTGCAGTCCTATTGAGAGTTTTTCTAGTAAAGCCTATAGGAAATGGGTTTATTGTTCAGATCAAGATGTGCCCTGGGATAGGGTAATCTGGAATAATTTCCTAAGACCCAGTACAACTTTCCTTCTATGGCTAATGGTTGAGAACAGAATTGCTACTATCTATAGACTACATTACTTACAAAATCTGGATGGGATTTGCTGTTTCTGCAAAGATGAATTAGATTCAAGGGACCACCTGTTTTTTCTCTGCCCCTTCTCTAACTCAATCTGGAATTTGTCCAGAGTACATTTCGGTTGGTATGAGCTATCAAATTCCCTAATGGAGTTAGTTAATATGCTTACTAATGCACAAACTGCCACTTAAATCTGGAAGCGGAACGTGCTGATTCTTGCCATATCTTCTCAAGCATTACGGAAAGAAAGAAACCTGACGAAGTTCCAGTTTAAGGAACGTTCCAAAGATGTGTTGGTGTAAACAATCACTGTCAGTGTTAGGGAACAACTAATCAGTTGGGAAATAGATCATTCTTAACTGTAAAGAGGATTTGATTACAGGTTCTTACCCGGAATGAGGTTGACCTTTCTTGCTTTACACCCGTGAGCCCTTCAAGTTGAATCCCATGCCTAGCAATGATGGTACAATGGTTAAAGGAAGCAAGATGAAGTAGGCGCAAGCATCCAGAATATAGATTCCTTACCTTTGGCGTCTGATCTTGCGTGGAGGAGACGATCTGTGCCACGCATCAACATAAAACTAAAGTCTGATCTTGCGTGTCACGTATATGAAGCACATAAAACTAAAGGTTATAACTTGAAAACCTAAAAGCTGCAAAACGATAGCAGAAGAAACCCAAAAAAATCTATGTGTTCTCACCAGACGAACAGGGAAGGAAAGAGTAGCTGAAAACGGTGGGCTGTGTAAGCCGAAGGAATTAGGGTTTTATTGGAAAAAAATAAAAGGAAAAAGAATGGGCTTCTTGTTTTGAAGTAAGACTACTAGTCCATGTTCTTTTTTCATTTCTGATGTCTAAATCTAATTTTCTTGGCCCAATAGCCCATAACCCATTTGTGGAATAACAGCAAGAATCAAGATATGATGGGATGGAAGCATATGGCGATGCACATAGCCATCCATATATACACAGATGAAGTGTTAAAAAGAAATTTGGCCGACACATACGTGCGCAGGAGCAGGACGAATAAATGCATATTCCTGGACTTTGGTAGAAGGATTCTATGGCATATTTTAAAGTGGCCTATGAGTCATTCATTGTTCAAATTGCGCAAAGATGTGTCATTCATAGCAACTATACTGTTGGCATTCATTGCCCTTTGCCATCTTTTCTATTCATTGCTGGAAAGAGATAGAAGCGAATATGAATATGTACGTGGATGAAGTCGGCAAAATATAAAAAGAATGATTTATGTTTCTCAAGAACAACCGCCCCATGCAATTTATTATTTAAATATTGTTGTTGAGGTATGTAAAATGTGTTAATTGTATTTGTGATTAGGAAGTTAATTAGAGAGACAGATATTTTCAATGTTTCGGTTTTTACTCAATGCTAGCTTGTACATAAATACTGAGCTGAAGACTATTTTGTATGTAAGAGAAAAGTATCTCGAATTTTTGTGATTTTTTTCACAAACTCTAAAATTGACACAGCTTCATTCATGGCTTTAGAGCATTCCGTCCTAATCGAGTATGATATTTCCATTTGAAGAAGAAGCGATTTACTTTGTAGCTAATCATTTGATTACAAAATGGAGGACGTGTTGGATGAATCAAATACCCATTCTCTCCTAGAAGCAGTCTAAAAAGGGGATGAAAGTCCGTTGCAAGGTAGTGTAAATTTACTTTTCTTTAAGGATCATATCGTCCAGATGTGATCTTTAAAGTCCGTTGCAAGGTAGTGTAAATTTACTTTTCTTTAAGGATCATATCGTCCAGATGTGATCTTTAGTAACTTCTACTTTGTCTGGTAACGACTATTTGAGACGGAGTAGATCAATGAGAATTGTTGTAGGGGCCAAGGCGGTGAACAGTACCTTGGGGACTATGTACCCAATGATCTTTATCTGATAGAAATGTAGTGATTATTTTAGTAAAGCAACATGGACTTATTTGATGCAGCCTGACAGTCAAGTAGTTCATATACTACAGATTCCTTTTAGAATGACAGTAGAAATCTGTCAAAACTGTAAGATATGGTAATGGAGCTGAATTTTTTAACAATGACTGTCAAAGGCTTATCGGAATAGTAGATTAGCATGGTCACTTATTAAGGATTAACACGCACAATATCGAGAAATGGTGACCAACTTTGCCGCATATCAAGTATAAGCAGAACTTTGCAACATATCAGGAATATTTGTTCTACTATTTTCTTAATGACTTTGTTTCTAAACTTGCATTATATACATTTTTTTTTCGTGTTAGTTTTTACGTATTTATTCTTTTAACCTGTATCACTATTATTCTATCACATCTGCATATGAATCTATTAAAAACAGTTTCTCTACCATGTAAGAGTAAGGTTGTGTACTATCAAACCCTTTAGATTCCGCTTCATTGCGGAATTTCGGAGTATGATGATGATGATGATGTCCAAGGCTATTTGGTGAGCTAGGAATTGTACATCAACTATCTTACATATATACTTCACATCAAAATAGGATAGCATTGAGAAAACATTAGCATTTATTTGCAAGTGGCAAGAGATTTGATGTTTCGAGATTTTTTTACTTAAGAAATTCTAAGGAGAATCAATTCTTACAATCACACACTTAATTAACAAACTTCTTACCTCAGGCCTAAAATGGAAATCACAATGCCTTCAAACCGTTTAATCTTGATTCTCAAGTTCTTCTTGTTTCTAGAGTTGTGATTTTCTATGAAACTTAATTTTCATACAAATTTATTTTAACGTTTGAAACTAATGTTTCATTGCCAGCTGTACCAACTGATTTGGATGAAAATTCACTTGATTTCTTAACCCACACACTTATACCATAACATATGTCTCACTAATTATATACTAAAAAATAATAATCCCAGCATACCACATTCTTCTCCACTTGACTAATCTGATCATTTTTTCCCTAAATATGAAGCTACTTCCCCAAGTTCTCACAATTCTTCTCCTATATCTAAGAAGAAGTAATAGGGTGAATCATGAATCTACTTGGTTAAATTATTTTGTTTCTTCAATGATTTTGTTCTCATATAGTTTTTAAGGACTATCGTCAAAGTGCTTATATACAATATTTATCTAAAGGTCTTGCATCATCTTGTCATATACCAATCACTTACCCTTATATTCAACCCATACATGTCATTTTCAGTAAAATTTTCAAATATTCAAAAACCAGTCTTTAATTACGCAAAGAGTTGTACAAATTGGATGAGGGTTATGCAATAAGAGTTAGACGCTCTTGATGCTAATCAAACATAGGACTTGGTTAAGTTAGAAGAAGGAAAAAGGGCCATTGGTTCAAATGAGTGTATAAATTGAAATTAAAGCTTGATGGAAGCATTGATTGGTTGAAAGATTAGCTAGTGGCGAAAGTGTATAACCAAATGGAAGCAATAAACTATGTAGATAGTTTTTCTCCTGTGGCAAAAAGTATCACTTTCAACTTATGCTTGCTATGACATCTTCATATTTTTAGCCAATGCATCAACTTGACATGAATAATACTTTTATATGATTTTTTATATGATAATTGTATATTCTTCCTCCTGAATGTTATTCAAAGGCGAAAGAAGGTGATGTTTATAGATTAAAAAGGTCTTTGTATGGGCTTAAGCAAATTTCTCGATAGTGGAATTATGAATTTACAACTCGATTGAGCTTTTTTGGTTTCATTCAATCTACTCATGGTCATTGCCTCTTTGTAAAAACTTTGGGTATGTCTTTTATTGTGCTCATTGTGTACATTGACGATGTATTGCTTAATGATCCTTGTGAAGCTGAATTACTTACAGTTAAAACTTTAACTATTAAAGACCCTTGACATGCTAAGTATTTTCTTGGGTTGGAGATAGCAAAATCTACTTCTGAAACTTTTGGCAATCAAAAGAAATATATCTTGGATGTTACTATAGATGCAAGTCTTATGAGTGCAAAGCCTACCATTACTCCTTTTGCTAAAGGTCTCAAACTTATTCAATATGTAAGGCCCTTATTTCTTGATGCCAGGAAATACAAAAGACTTGTGGACAGATTATTCTATTTCGGATTTACTCGACCTGATATTACTTATAAGGTGAGGCCCTTAATTCCTGATGCCAGGAAATACAAAAGACTTGTGGGCAGATTGCTTTATTTAGGATTTACTCGACCTGATATTACTTATGAGGTGTAGCAACTAAATTAGTAAATCCAAACACCTTATCAACAACATTGGTAGGTTGCAATTCATTTGCTTAAATACTTGAAAGATTGTCCATGGAAGGGACTATTTTTTCCAACAAACAATCCTTTCAAACTGAAGCCTTTTGTGATGCCGATTAGGTGTCTTGTTTAGATTCTCAACTTCCAATTATTGTATCCTTTTGAGTTTTTCTTTAATTTCTTAGAAAACGAAGAAGCAAACTACTATTTCATGTTTCTTTGTTGAAGCTAAATATCCATGTAGAATTCATTGGATCTCTTATCTTCATGATTTCCAAAGATTAGTTCCCACTCTGATCCATCTTTGGTCTAACAATCAAGTCGCACTTCATATTACATTATCCAATTTTTCATAAAAGAACAAAACATCTTGAAACTGAACGTCATTTAGTTCATGATCACTAAAAGCATGATTTTATTTCTCTTCTTCATATTTCAACAAAGCAACAAGTTGCAAATATGTTCACAAATCCTCTTACTACTCTGTCCTTTTCTTTTTTCCTATCCAAGTTGGGCAAACTCCAACGTAGGGGATGTAAAATGTGTTAATTTAATTTGTGATTATGAAGTTAGGTAGAGGCACTCATTTTTATCGTTTTAGTTTTAACCCATTGCCAATAAGCTAAAGGCTCTTTTGTAAATAAGAGTTGAGGTATCTCCAAATTCTGTGGTCTTCTCACAAACTTACAGAGCGGGGTTTAAAATACGTAAGGAGCAAGAGGTCAATTACCTTACATATACAACACCACCTTTGTTAGCATATACATACACACACATATATCTATTATCATTTTCGTATCTGATAATTTGGTTTCCCGTGGATACGTAAAGGGGACAAGTGCCAGAAAGTTGGAAAAGATTAGATAAACTCTATCCTTCTCCACATCAGCCAATAGCAATAGGTGCTAGCTAGAAGGACGAATAACCATTTACACGTATGACGCATGTATCCTATAAAAACGACTTTTAAAGATCAGCAACTTTTAAGACCCGTTACGTCATGCCCGCAACTACAGTAGGCATCGATTATCAAAAGGAAAATGCTGACAGTAGATATCATCATCCTGAGTCAGTTACTGGACTTTTATGTCTTGGAGAACCCTTTGACATTCCAAGCCAACTTCTCTGAAGCGGTTAAAATTCTGATAAATTATTCTCCTCCACATTCGTATCTGCATTCATAGTTCTCAGATCTTCCATATCTTAAAATTTCTATGCCATTTGTGGCGTCGGATCTAAAGCTTATAGTGTATTAATGTATTCATTTTGTTCTTGCAAATATTTTTCAATTTGTACGGACAATCTGGAGGAACTTTGAATTATGTGTTATAGTTAGGGATGATCCAAGTTGTTTATAGCATAAAGGGTCGCCATCAGATAAATCACGAGTGGCAATTTTCTTATCCAAACAAATATCTGTAAGGAATTTTTCTCTTTATCCTTTTGATTATTTATTTTTTTGGTTGCACGGTTTGTTTTTTAGAATTGATCTTGACTTTACGGATTGGAACCATTCAATCTACCACCCTCACCACCCCTTATAAATACGACCCGATGAATCTCAAACTCACACAGCGAAGCCTCAATAGTCAAGTACATACATAAAAGAGCTACCTGCCACTCACTAGCTAACTTGTCCAGTTTCCTGCTTCATAGTTACTTCCAGCTAATTCTTCACTGCACAGGAAAGGTATATAGTTATTTTCATTTCTTAGCAGATTGAGAGCAAAGTTGTTCCTGTAACAATGGATATAGTGAGAGATTTGGCTTCAAAGAATGCTGCAGTTATCTTCACCAACAGCTCATGTTGTATGTGCCATAGCATCATGAGACTGTTTTACGATCTTGGTGCGAGCCCTGCGATTCATGAAGTTGATAGGGATGTGAATGGGAGACAAATGGAGTGGGCTTTACGTAGTCTTGGGTGCAATCCTACTGTTCCAGCAGTTTTCATTGGTGGAAGATATGTAGGCTCAGCCAAAGATGTGTTGTCCCTTCACTTGGATGGAACTCTCAAACGAATGCTCAAAGATGCCAAAGCAATCTGGTTCTAGCATATCTTCAACAAAGCTCGCCCATGCACGTCTCTTTAATTATGCTAATACACTGGCTACTATACTATATATGGTGAAAAACAATGTTATATTGAGGGCTCTGCTTTTTCTTCAATTTCCACACTACATTGTAATACGAAAATGTTATACTCTGGAAGAAGTTCCCTCAAGAATTTCTAGAGGCACTTCATAAAAAAAATAAATTTTCGAGTTTTCATGACAATGGGTCCTGTATAAACCTCAAGAGACACACTTGCCAAACCATATTGCAGGTTCAAACTTTGTAAGATTCTTACCTGTCCACATAATTTATAAAACATCACATGTAAGCCTTAAATACAGCCTAATAATTGATCCTCACACATTTCGGTGAAATTCTTGCTCTGAAAAAGCTTAGCAGAATTGTTCCTATCTATCTATGCAAAGTAAATCTGAAAACAGAATAAAGTTCCCGCAATTCAAATAAGCAAATTGAGATGCTTCACATTTGCCACTTTACTGAAAGTGATACCCCTTATCTTGAAGTGGAAACTGCAGTATCTATATTAGCAGAGGTAATTCATCTGCAGATCCACTAAATAGCAGAACGGAAATGCTTGTCTTCAATATACTGCCTCTGATGTTTCTTTCATTCTACGTCTTATCAGTTTAAGAGAATTAAATCTGCCATTGTTGTTTGTGCTTTAGTTTTATACCCCTCCATGTATCGAAAACCTCCCGGCCTTCTTAGTATTCTTGAAAGTTAGTTATTCAGTTATTTGATTAATGCCTCACCGCTCCAAGGTGATGACCAAAAGTTGATCCTAGGATCCCATGTATTCTTCCATATCCAAAGTGCTGCGCTTTTTAAGCTTAGGGCCAAAGACTAATAACATGGTATGCATCTATGTATGTGTGTGTGTGTGCGTGTGTCCCATCCCATGAATCATGAGTGCATATATGTGCTCCCATCTATGCATTATCAAACATAGCGGCTTCAGTTATTAAGAAAAAGCTACGAGAGGTCGAGCCATGAAAGTGTTAACAATGAGTATGAATGGTTTACATACATACGTCCGTATTACCGAATGTACTGTTCTATAAGCGGACACCGAATGTACTCTTATTTGCTTACGCCGCATTGCCAGGTTATTTACGGCAATTATAGACTATTTAGGCACATTTACAGGTTCAGTGTAACTGCGGCAGATACAGAGCAGAAATTAAGATAGCAAGTTAAAACCTTCACGAGTTTTATGCGTTTGAGAATGCACATTCAAGGGAAGGCATGTATCATTTCTTTTTCTGTCGTGCACGTGTCGCCATTCACTGACTGAATCTACACATGCGAGAGCATAATTCATTGGAATGCAGCATTGGTTGAAGGAATCGTGCAAGTTGGTGGGGGCAGCATAAAGAATCGTAACCACCGAAAGCCTTCACATTCCCAATCTTTCATCACAAGGTCGACTCAAAGAAGGTGATTGCGGGAATCTGTTAAAATTGACTAGACTTGCAATATTTTTCATCCTGAATTAATAAAATAATATCAACCAAGGTTGAAATTGAACGGATGGTGGTAGGATGAGCATGTTATCTGTTTTGCATGCTTGCTTTTTTATATTTACTACTCTTATTAGAACTGCTTTCCGGCTTTGAAGAAGCTTATGATATTTAATAAGAGGCTCATAGTCTTAACACAAAACTTGAATATATGGTACAGAAAATACGAGTTCCAACTTGTTCGGCACATTGAAGTACAGTAGTCTCTATCTTTAAAGGTAACTTTGATAATTTCGGGCATCTAAGTGAAGCTGCTCCGCTTTTGAATGTTCTTGTTCAAACAATGGACTCCATTCTTACCTGTCCCTATAAATAGTCCAGCATGAGGGCATAAGTTCAAATAACCTTCAACTTTCAACTCTTTCCTCTCTTGCTCACTCCCCCCCTTATAATCTTTCCTACCTCAATCACCATTGGATCGAATTCCGCAGAATTCGGTCTAATGGTCTTTGGTTTCCAGTAAAAATCCCAAAAAAAAGAAAAGGCCAAGAACTTATCTGCACTAGAGTAGAAAACTTGTCCAGATCAGGAAAAAATTCTGAATCCAGGATTATCAACATGAACAAGGTGCTGGCATTAGCCTCAGAGAAAAGGGTAGTGATATTCAGCAAGAGCTCATGTTGCTTGTGCTATGCTGTCAAAATCCTGTTCCAGGAAATTGGAGTGGATCCTCTGGTATACGACATTGACGGAGACCCTGATGGGCGAGAAATGGAGAAAGCTATTGTGAGGTTAGGGTGCAATGCGCCACTTCCTGCAGTTTTCATCAATGGAAAGCTCGTGGGTTCCACCAATGAAATCATGTCTCTCCATCTAAGTGGCACTCTCAGTCAAATGCTTAAGTCCAACCAAGCTTTATCTTAAACATTTACTACGTTCCATCCACTTGACGTTTCCAAGAATAAAATTGGCTTGATTATTATAGTCTAGCGTGCTTTGGATTAAGTAGCCTACTGCAATATAGCGATTTGCGTGTTCAAGTTCATATATAGCTTTCGTTTAGCTACTGTGTAATGTGCCTCCTATTCTTAATGAAGTTTAGCTTTTATATATAATATAAGTGGTCCGCTTGCTCAATTCAGATATCGACATTTCAATTCGAGCTACTAAAGCAAAGGAAGTACTTCTAAACCCTACTATGGATCCTGATCTCAAGCCATATTAGTAACTTAAAATGGCTGAGACAGTTCAATGGTGCATACTTAACACCAAAACCTTGATCAGTAACTTGCACATCTCTAGTATTTGACATTCCTTGGCACAAAATGCTTGATCTACCAGTTAGATGATTCCCAGTTTATTCTTTGAGAAGAACAATTGCAAAAGAATGGATTTTCTATGCAAAAGAAGAAATAGTAGGCCAACGGTAA
Source organism: Erythroxylum pedicellare (assembly GCA_027563575.1). Lineage (NCBI taxonomy): Eukaryota > Viridiplantae > Streptophyta > Magnoliopsida > Malpighiales > Erythroxylaceae > Erythroxylum > Erythroxylum pedicellare. Next base: position 9,519,448 of record JAOQMP010000004.1, read on the forward strand.
ACAAAATTCCGACTGGAGGAGCCAACGAGATGAAAGGGAGATTAAAAAAAAAGAAGAAACTAATGGGATGGGGAGTAGAACTTGAAGGACAACACCTTTTTGAAACTCCCTATTGCCTTCTTCCATTTGCAGAAAGGAAAAATTCTCAAACTTATCTTACTTATATGTGCTGTGCCCATATATTCCTCTGCTTTATCTTAGATAAAAGAGGGAACTACATTCCTTTTCCTTTTGCTCTTTTTCTTCTGTGACACTGATGGTATCTTAGTCTGTTAGAAACTGGGAATGGTGTTTGGACAACATGAATGTTGGGCTAACCAGCTCATCGCATTGTCTTTTCATTCCAGTCTTATTGCTTAGGATTACCCAGTTATTTTTATTTTTACTTACGAAGAAATTATTATATTTCTTATTGGCGCTAAGTAAACTTAATAGTTTATTAATGGTGAATGAATTATTGACCTAAATTTAAAAAACTCATTTAATTTAAATAGTCATTTGATTTTCTTATTTAATGTAAACTGAGTTTGTTTGTGTTTTATTTTTATTTTTATTTTTATTTTTATTTTTTAAAATTTAATTAAAAATGTTAGTTTAAGTTTTCGATTTCTATTTTTTGATTTTGAGTTCTTTTCAAAAATTATGAAAACTATTAAAAGTAGTTATTGTTTTTTCATAAAATGATTTACTATCAACT
>JAOQMP010000004.1:9529507-9546740 GCA_027563575.1 Erythroxylum pedicellare
CCTAACATCCAAACCAAAACTTACCATCCATTTAACTAGGTGTGATAAAATTCTATATCAAATAAATGATAGCAATAAGCTTAGTGAAAGACTAACCCTAAATCAAATAATAATCAAGATAAATGCAATTATTCAACTTAATTTTCTTATTTATCATAAGTTAAATATGCAAATTCATAAGTAACCTATTTGGTACTTGTAACAATCCTTTATGACAATTACGGATCATTAAATTCATGGATAGCGATAGAATAATAAGTTAAATTGTCAAATTAATTAATATTAATCATTCATCAAATATAAGAACTCAAAACAATAAATACTTTAATTAAAACATGAATAAAAGTTAAGAACACAAAATCTCACGAAGTTACAACTAGGATATCGAATCCTCTTAAATAAGAACATTTGAGTTTAGTCACATATAGCTTTTGCTCCAATAACAAAAATAGAAAAAAGACAAAGAATTAAGTGAAAAGTAAGAAGAGAACTATTCATTCTACTGTAAGGAACATCCCTTTTATAGGATTTTTCTGATCTAATTCTACCTTACAAAGATGTCTATTAAAACAAATTCCAATTCAAATTCAAATTCCTATATAATAAGAATAAAAGAAAGTTTCTCAGTTAAACTCCAACTCTTCAAGTGATCAGTCATATCCACTGAAGCAATCTCTTCACTTTATCCAAAATTCGTGATTATCATCAATAATGTCTCAATTTGATGCAATCTCCGTTTTTCATCTTTTAAAACGATAAAAAATATTAATTTTAATATTCAAGCACCAAAATAAATAAAAAGGATATAATATCAAATAATAAATCGAGATAGCATCTTATCAAAGCTATTCTTTCTATTTAGGTTTTGTTTAGAGCTTTTATTGCATTTTTATCAAGTTATAAATTATTTTAAACTTAATAAGAAGAAGGTATTGGTTTATACCCTACAACCAATCAGTTGGTTGTAGTTCAGTGACTTAATTATTTAAAGAAATTTTTTATTTTATATATAGTCAAAGGTATATGATAAAGTCCACGAGATAAATGTACATTGCAAATGAAATTATGGTGATATTATGATTATGAGATTTATATTGCATTTATATATTATCCCTAAATTGTTTCTAGTCATTGTTCTATTCAAAATAGATATTAATAGAATGTAAAAAGACTAGCACACATTATTTTTTTTCCTTATAAAAGAAGTAGTCGTTCTCTTAAACTAAAGTATGAAAATATTTAAACAAACGTATAGATACTTGTTAGAGAACAAGTTCATTGAACTGACCTCACATGAGAAATTCATTTGAAACATTACTTGTATGTCTATGAAAATTCTCACTGTGATGATTATATAAGTGATATTTTGACTTAAGATCTCCAGCGTCATTTAAGTGATCTTTTGACTTGAGATCCTTAAAATTATCTTATATAGGAATGATTATGTTTTGATACTATTTATGACATATTCTAGTCAAAAGTAACTTAGTCAGTAGTCATTGGATCTAGCATGAACTATAGGGAGGTAGTTGAGTGATCAATATAGGATTCATCACCTTAAAGTAATTAGGAAGACTCTTCCATTATTTTCGATTAGTATTGATTCAAAAAAATCCCTGACCAAGGTAAAATGAAACTTTGTAGAATAGTTTTCAAATGTTATTAATTAAATCAATTACTGATGGTAGAGAACTAATATGATTAGATTCAGATAGAGTAAGTATTAATTTTATACTTTATGTCTAATCAAAATATTGTGTTATGAAAAGATTGAATTATACAAAAAAGTGATGCATGAAAAGGTTAATCAAGATAACTTTTACATTCTTAAATATTTGGGTGGTCATAATAGATTGTTAGACGTCAATCTTGATTTATAGATATTAATTTTTTAATTAGATTATTAAAGTCAAGGAATTTAAATAGGATCCTAGCCCACTAGAAAAATTAAAATAATCTTTCTGAATAGTAGTGAGGGTTATTATTTCAAATAAAATAATAGGTGAAACCAAATAAGTGATTAAATTCTTGATCTGATTTGATAGTCATGACATATAATCAATTACTTGCTTTTCTTACTTTTATATTTATGAGTGAAATTTACCTTGTTTAGTATAGTTGATAATAGGTGAACTTGACTCATTACATATGGTTAAGTTTAAGAAAAGTTCTCAAAGTTAGATAGAAAAGGTGTATATCTATTATGCAATTTCGCTATTAATCCTTGTTGAGAATTTGATTTTAAAGTTTTAGAGATATGTTAAAAATCATATGGATGACAAAATGTAATCACATTTTGAGTTAATTAATATCGCATAAACTTTACCAAAATCTTGTAAGATGTATGTCAACACCATAATAGTAAAATGCAAGAAGTTGCATGAAGTAGTGCTAAAAGGTATAGCTCCTTGATAGAATTGTTCTACTCAATTTAACCTACTAAAAGCATAAACATGGACATTAATTAATGGCTTTGCTATAGTATGAGAATAGTTCTCATAAGAATAAAATGATTTAACAAATTTTCTTTTCTACACGTCATATGACAGAGATCATATGTATTTCTAATTAGTACTTTTAAGTATTTGATACTGAATATAGATTCAATATTATTACAATGTTTAAGGCATGATAAGAAATAGATTGATGAGTAAAAGTAATTGATCAAAGTTTATACAAATATTTTTTATGTTTTAGATCAAGGAAAACTTACACTTACTATGGGTGAGAAAGAATACAAATTTAGATAACCGAGACTATTCTTTTATGTCATGTTGGTTAATAATGAGAATCATAAAGTTATATATAAGGATACATGTATCTTTTTTTAATATGAATCATATAAAACTTATGAAACTTGTTAAATTGATTAATAATCAAATCAAACTTTGATGAAAGAATATGATGGCATTGAATTATTAAATTTTATACATATGATTTCTGGATGTGATGACAATCATAAAAGGATAATACTTTGTATTTCATTTAATATATATTACTATATGTATTAAATTGTTAAATCTTATACCCGTGATGTATTGGATGTGACAATAATTCATAAAAGGATGATACTTGTATTTCATTATATTATTAATGACTATATCACATGTATTAAGTCAAATATAATTTAAAATTATTGAAAAGTTCAAATTGTTTAAATCTAAATATAAATTAAACATTGAGAATGTTGAAGTACTTTGAATTTTAAATTTCTCAATGGAATTGGATGACTGATTATACAGCAGTGGTAAAACATTTGAAAGAACTCTGGAAAGACTTACCTGTTTTATACAATTACCTTCCTAAGGATACACTCCTGGTACAAATTGATGCCAGTATGGATACATAGACAAGACGTCTTTTGGCACAACCACCTAATAAAAAAAATTATATGTAAAATGAATGATTTTTCAGCGATATGTACTGCAGCTTTATGCCATTCATCATAAATCCCGGCCATAGATCCATTAAAAATGTCATAAACCCTTTCTTCCTTAAATTCTTCTTTGAGTTGAGAGGAGGTGGATAAAGAAAGTTGGGTAATTTGTTGTAAAGTAATGGGTTGAAGGGTAGGTGGAGTGGTAGTAATATTGGTAGGTGGTTGATCGGGATCACAACAAAAATTCCATAAGTGTATATATTTATGTACAGAGAAACATACCATATTAGATATTATATGATGTAATATTTATTTCTTCTACAGTTGTGCATAGTATAATAACTTTACCTTTAATAGTTCCAATTAAATCAATTAGTGAGATTTCATATGATATGAAACATAAAGTATTGGAAAGAGCTAGGTTAATGATTTAAGGTTGTGATGCTTAGTTAAAGCATACATTATCCATTAATTTAGAATTAAATTTGGGTAATAAAAGTTTATAAGATAGTCAAAAGGTCAAATATGTTATAAGATATTCAAAACGTCAGATATAATCTTACAAACCTATTGAACAAATTGTTTGTTTCAATAAACACTTATAGGAAAATGATTCTCAAGATAAATAGTGAGAGTAAGATGAAATTTAAAAGGTTTAGATCATGTGACAATGCATCTAATTAAAACTAGTACCTTTATTGATATATTTGATGTATAGTTGAAAGGCTATGAAATGTTAAAAGATTTCATTTTATGATGAATTTAAAGAATTTGTTTTAGAAAAAATTGTGAATTTATTATGTCTACAAGAATGTTAATAGGAGAACAATTGTTAAAAATATAATTACTCATAGAGAGAACAATAATTTGTATTTTCAATTGTTGAAAATATAATTGTCCAAGAACAATTCTTATTGGCTATGAATTTGTAAAAACTTAATTATAGGAATTAGATCTATAGAGATGGAAATAGAAGTTTTTTTTTTTACCTATTCTATTCAAGTACATAGATATTGTACTAAAGGTGTTTAGTATTTGAGATATTCATTATTCTATGTATGAGTTGATATTTGAGTTCAAGGTTATATAGATATTAACTTTAGATTAAGTCTTGATTAATTTATATTTAACTTAGAACAGTATTATTTTGATATTGAAGAGGTTCCAATATAGCAATGGTTATTAACTAAGCCATAACACATTTTTCATTTAGTGGAAATGATTAATTGGATCAACAAGTTCTTTAATGAAATGAGTATAGTTCATCGCATTGTTTAAAATAGTAATGTACTGTAGAATACTAGAGCCATTGGGCATACAAAATGAGCTAAAGGTCTCATCAAATATCTAAGTATGTATTTAGGCAATTTCTCTTAATTATGATGATAATTAAGCTGAAATTTGTAAGATTTAAACAAATACTCCTTATAGAGAATCTTGTAGAATTTTCTTATTAAACCACTATCCCAACAGTAGCATGATTGTCATATGGTGATATAGTCAAAGATACTTAAACAATTGATCTAGTGTAAGTGAGAGATTATTGGTTTATGTCATACAACCAATTTGTTAGTTATAATAGATGTATATGATAAAGTACATGAGATAAATATATATTACAAATAAAATTATAATGAGATTATAATTATCAGATTCATGTTGTATTTTTATATTATCCCTAAATTGTTCCCATACATTGTTATACTAAGATTGGATATTAATAGAATGTAAAAAGATTATCACATGTTATGTTTTTCTTATAAAGGAAGCAGTCAGTTTCATAGATTAAAGTATGAAGATACATAAACAAATGAATGAGTTCTTGTTAGAGAGCAAATTCACTCAGTTGACCCATATAAGAAACCTATTTAGAACATTACTTGTATGTCTATGAAAATTCTCATTGTAATAATTGTATAAGTGATCATTTGACTTATATCACTAATTTTTTCTCATATAGGAATTGTTATATTTTGTTACTACTTATGACTTATTCTAATCAAGGATAGCTCAATCAGTAATCATTAGATATAACATGAACTATGTGGAGTTAGTTGATTGATATGATTAATCACTTTAAATTTATTATGGAAAATGTTATATTATTCTCAATTAGTATTATGTTATATTATTCTCAATTAGTATTGATTCGAAAAATCCTTGACCAAGGTAAAATTACATTTTGTAAAATAGTTTCAATTTTATTAATTAAATTAATTACCAATGTTGGAGAACTAACATGATTAGACTTAAATATAGTAGACATTGATTTCATGCTCTATGTCTAGTCAGAATATTATCTGATAAAATGATTGAATTATATGAAAAATTCATGCATGAAAAAGTTTATTCAAACCACTTTGATATTCTTAAATATTTGGGTGGTCGTAATGTGTTGTTAGACATCAATCTTAATTTATGGATATGAATTGTTAATTAGAGAATTAAAGATAAATTAAAAAAGTTTAATTTATTTAATCTTAAATATAATTTAGGGTTATAATTTATATCCATTGCCAACATATTTATGAACTTAATGAATCACACACAAAAAATGGTTGAAGAGCGAAAAGTGTTTTAATCAAGTTGGACTAATTGTAAAGTTTGGGAAACATTATGATTAAATATGAGATATTAATAAATAAGGATCTTATTTGGGCATAATTGATATTTAATTAGAATTAATTGTAATTATCATTAAAGGTTATTTTAAATTAGAATTTAATTTCAATTAAATTACTAAAATGTCTACAACCTATTATAAATCAGCCGAAGCTTTAAGGAACCTAACACTCTTTGTATAACCCTTTCTATAATAATTACATAATTATCTCTACTTATTATGATAGATATTGTCATGTGCCTGACACTTTTGCAATTATAGTGGCTGAGATGAGTTAATTTTGGAAATAGTTTGAGGGATATAACAAGAAAAGAATCAAGCTCCGTAATAAGATATAAATTACAATTCATGCTTTATTTGTTAATCATTTTATAAGATTTAAAATGATTTAATTTTTGGAAAATTAAAACGAAAAAATTTTGTTATCATTTCATTACGCATGGGATGGGATCCCGACAATTTGTCAATATGCACATAGCTCTTTTAGGGATTTTAAAATAGCATTCATAAGAGACAATGCATTTCTTCGAGGATGTTTTGCAACAACAATATATTTAAAATATTATTAAAATTGGCCTTTTTCATGTCTTAATATTATAATATGCATTCATGATACTTAACATTATTTCAATTTTATGTTAAAATCTTATTGAAGATTAAATATTTATCAATTAAATTTAAAATAAAATAAAATAATACCTTTAATTACTATTTTACATTATTATAAAATATTTAATTGACAAAAATCGTTTCTAAAGTTTACCTAAGGTTGAAGTTTTGAGGGGGAAAAAATGGATTCAAACTTGTTGAAATAGAAATTAAGGACACATACGAAGAAGAAAGAACACAATCCAGGTGAAATTAAAAGATATGGTGTAGGAATTGGTCCATTGGATGCTTCTACTTTTGACTTTCCGAGTTGGAGGAGAGCTCTTTTTGCCATTTATTACGAGTAACTTTTAGTGATTTGCTTATTTTATTAAGAAAAGTCCATATTGACTGTGTTATAAATATGCAAAATAATGGCGTCAAATTAACAATTTTAATTTTCTCCTAAATTATTTACACGAAAAGAACCATTTTTATCACTTTGAAACCTTTTAATTCCAGAAACAAAATGATTAATTGATATATGAAAAGTAGCTCCCAAGTCCCAACTCGATCAATGACGTATTTAAGAGTGAAGGTATGTCGACATCTAAACCAAAATTTAAGTTTAATAAAATTAGTTAAATATTAAATAAGATTATAAATATAAAGATATATTTAAAAGAAATTATTTTATTTATTAAAATTTTAAAGTTTAATTAATTAATAACATTTATTTATTTATTTAAAAATCGATAAACTTATTATCGCTTAAAGAGTGGTTTTTCTTAATTAATTTCACCAAAATAAAACTATTTGGAGACTTGTGGGAAGGAAGGAAGGAAGGAAGGAAGAGTAAGACAAAGAGGATCATTTATCTAATTAATAATTATTATATCCAGGAACTTCCTTCCGGTGTCTTCTTCATGCCCATTATACATTTACCATTCTATCCCCGCAACTATCCACGAATCGATATGTATGAACACTCAGGTGACGGATATACGATAGAGTCTTCTACTGTATACGCGGTAGAAAAAACATTTGGGAAACGTGTATACCTTATTCGGCGCATAAGCATGACAAAAATTTTAATATAAGAAAACATACTACTGATCAAGAGGCAACCCGCGTTTCTCTGATCGAAGCACCGACACTGTCACTCCGACGAGGAACCCTAAATCGATCTGATTCGATCCTCTCTGGTCTTCCTTTTATGGCTTCTTAATCCAGTACTCTTCTCCATATTTTCCTTTCCTTTTCCCTTTCTGTTGTATCGGTTCTTCTTTTCCTATTTATTTTGATTATTTTACCCCTTCAGATTTAGGGTTTAGGAAGATTCTGTTGAATTCGTGTATTTCCTTCCTTCTTTTAGCTATGATTTATTAAACGGTACATGATTTTTTTTTCTCCCTGAGATTATTTTCTTTTTTTTTAAAGATGATAATAACAATAGAAATGGTTGCGAGATCTTATGATTTTGTTTTTTTCTTGGATTCTTACTTGTATTTATTATGTAACTTGTATCAGATTCCAATGTTGGATTTGGAACTATTGTATGTACTTTACTTTGTTTCGGGGACTCTGTAGCAGTTGATTAACCTGCACTCAATTTTGGAAGCGACGCGATTTTGACACAAATTCGTGGAGGTCAGTGAGACAGTGTAAACGATCATAGTAGTTAATTGTCATTAGATGCCAAATCTGAATTCACAGTTCTATGCTTTTAATATCATTGTGCGCTTTCTTCTTTTCTTTTTCCCTTTTCTGTTCCTATATTTGGATGCTGCATTTGGAGTTCAGGCTGCGACGAAGAGCCTAAGTATCGATGGCTGAAGGAGACGAGCGTATTGAGCTCAAATTCCGCATATACGATGGGACAGATATTGCTCATACTACTTACGCATCGTCTATGACTGTTGCATCTCTCAAGCAAAAGCTAGTTGCCGAGTGGCCACAAGGTTTTCTGCCCATATAACTTTTTTTTAATTTTTCTATTGAATCATGAGGCTCGAGGAGTGTCTGTTTTTCTTTTCTTTCAATTGTAGCTTGTAACTGGGGTCCATCGGTCCTGTTGTTCATAACAATTATCTTGCAGCAGGGGACTTGGAACTTGAAAACGTTTAGGACTTCTAGCTTGTTTCTAATGACCAACTGAAACTAAGAGACATGACAATGACTTTAGGAACTGTTTTCTTCATACATCAATTTTCTAATTATCCATGTAATGTTAGAGTTAACCGGAAATATTTTCACGGGGGCTCACGACCCTTGTACTGTCTCTATTTCCTGCCTTGTTCATTATACAGTAGAACGACGTAATCTCACATGACTTTGCAGGAGGCATGGTTATTAAATAAGATGGCTTGACAAATTAGATTTTTGTTGTAGTTAGATGATCATCATTTCATCTTACCATGACCTAGCAGGTGCTCATCATTCTTTTGGACTTACAGATAAAACAATATCTCCCAAATCGGTCAATGATCTTAAGCTAATACATGCTGGTAAAGTTCTGGATAATAGCAAGACACTTGCGGAGTCAAGAATAAGTTATGGTGACTTTCCTGGTGGGGTTATCACCATGCATGTGGTAGTACAGCCTTTGAAAAAGAAGACAGGTTCTCTTATTCGTTTACAGTATGCCTTCAAGGAAATCTATTATTGTTTCTGCATTCTATTAAGATCTGTAACATTTCATTTAGATACATTAATCACTTCAGTAACTAGATCAGAACCTTAGAATTCTTTGTTATTGACTGAGACCCCTCCCTATTTCATTGTATAAGACCTGAACCCTGCTTATTTTTGTTTTTCTTTTTTGTGACTTCGGTGGGTCTTTTTAAAGGTGTGGTTTGATAGATAATTCCGCCCAAATTTCAAGGAAACCAACAGAGAGAAATGAATGATAAATATAACTATTACCTCATGGCTACTCTTTAACTCTAATGCCTGATTTCACAAAAATCATGATTTCAATTGCCATGGTCTACACAACTGATGAAAAAGGTTGAATCCGATAATGAATGGAATTAAGTATTTGTAACTTTTTACATTGCTTATTCCTGCTTCTTGAACCCAGGGTACGCTAGTTCAGGTCATGAACTTTGTTCTTAAATTTGTTTTCTTTTATATTACATGGGAGGTGCTATAAATATTTGGGTTTTGGGCCTCAACTGGCAGATAGGTTGCTATTCTTTTGGCTTTAGTTTATGACAAAGAATGATACTGATGGTCAACTTCTGATCGCTGCTAATAATTTGTCAATTAATTACTAATTTGTTTGTTTCTTTTGTATGTAATGGGCTACAGACAAGAGCCAAGAAGATATGCAAAAGCAGAGTTCGTGTGCTTGTGTCATCCTGTGAATTGGGTCGGTATTTCAAACAGAATCACGTTTGTACATCTCATTTACTTAAGAATACTAGGATAGTTTTTACAGCGTAAATGATCTGTATGCTCACACTTGCCTTTGGTATTTGTAATTGTTTTCTGTTCATGTTGTAACGAGTCCTTTGAAAATTAGAGTAATTTGTCAATCTTGTGCCGAAGCTGTTTTGAACATATCCAGATCTAAACAAGACGAGTTTTGAGTGCATGGTGATGTTTGTTTGTTTTGTGACCCCAGTGAAAGATGGAGCACAGATCAGGGGAAAATTATTCAATAAATACTGGATGGATTTTTTTCATTTTTACTGATACTGTTTTACAATGATTACACGTTTGTGCTTGTTTAGTTGTTGCAGAATGCTTACATGTTTGTGATTTGGCAAGTAGCATCACTTTGCTCAATTATATGATTCCAGATGATTGCTCGATTCACTCCAGGTAATGAAAATTGCCTATAAGGAGTAAGGGCAACTGAGAGAGGGGTGTTACTGGTTCCAAAAGGTTAGGAATTATCATTGATGGCCTACAGAGATAAAAGGTAAGCATTTGTAGTTGAATCTCGAGGGATTCATGTCTCTTGTGCCAAAGAGGAATCCATGCTTTAAAACTTTTACAGCTTGTTTGGCATGATAAGAAAAGAAAATGGAATTCAACCTAGGGTTTATAGAATTTTGTTAATAATTCTTGGCCTATAAAACTTGTTACGTTACTGAAACTTTTTTTTTTTCCTCGATATCCTTATATTTTCGCTACTTTCATTTCTATGTTTACGTGGCTTTTGTGTTTCTATTGCAGAATTGTTTATTTATCCAAATTGTGGCTGATGGTATATCGGCCAATGTTTTTCCTAATTTTATGCGTTTCTTCCTTGCCTTTGTTGTCTGGAGTAATCACGTTTTACTTCCATCGAAGCTTCAACAGCTCATTATGGTTTTGGTTAATCTTAAAAGTTGCCAGTATCATATGGGATCTATTACTGAATAAAGGTACTTAAGACAATAATAAAATCAATCGAATTTTATTATTTACAAAAATAAAAAAATGTGTCAATTAGGCCACGTGCTAATTTTAGATGAAATTCCAGAGAGTTCTCTAATGAAAATTGATGCCAAAAAATGTTTCGAAAACATGCAATTCAAGTCCAAGGACTTCTGTATCTCAATTGCATCGTGGCCACGCCGATTATATTATATGACCTGGAGCACAGCAAGGGATACACGACTTGAGATTTTGTTAATTGGTATACACGATCCCTGTGAAATTGCCAATAGAGCTCGTCGACTGGTGAACGAGTTCTGCTGAAATCAAATTGAGTCTGTACTCCATGGTACGGAAACATTGTATAATGAAGGACGGTATAGTCATTCTAACTAATGCTACGTGGACCGAACGTGAAAAAAGTCAGGTTGCAGAATTGTGAAAAAAGTCAGGTTGCAGAATTGTGATCGGTAAATACGGCGTAGATCGGGTTTTGGTTCACGAAACTCTCCTTTTTATTCTAATTTTATTTACATATCTGTTTCCGGCCTTGGCTGCCTCCTTTACCTTATTTCCCCGTTCTTGCTGAAGCTCTTGGCTTTCATTAGGGTATACATTTGGCAAATAGATTTCCGGCCTTGTGTTTTGTGATTGTTTGAATCTGGAGTCGGCACTTAACAGCGAGGTTTCTTGTTTGGCCACCTTTTGACACCATCTTTCGTAGAAATAGGACTGCTCATGTTCTGATTAAACGTCCTCTGGATTTAGCTACAGCATGCCGGGCTGATCACTTTTTCGTTTGGATTGCATCTCTTTATTCTTCTGATACAATCGTAGTATATCATATTATGTATCTTTTCTCTTTTGATATCCAATCGTCATACGTTGAGGGGTTCAACAAAATAAATGAATTTGACATTAGTGCACCATGCATGTGATTCTTTCTTTTACTTTTTATGTTTTCGTCTTTAAATTTACTTGTTTTCAAAGAGCCACGAGATTTGTATAAGATGCTTTGAGTCGGACAAGAACCTATACCTATTATTATGTCTATAAGTTTCTTTATATATATATATATATTAGTTTAACTTAGTATTTGATTCAACCTTTGAAGGTGGCTTTGACAAATTTTTTCTAATAATTTTTAATGGTTCCTACACTTTCTTTAGTTGATTTTATTTAACATATCCTTCTTTCTTAAGCTAAAATTCATTGTGTATTAAGATTTGTTATTCAATTTCCTTTCGAACATATCTGAAGGTTCTTCTCATTGATGACTCCAATGCTTGCGACTAGAGAGCCTCTACGAGCCCATTTGCACTACCTATACTTTTTTGGTTCACTCACCCACGTCCCCCACGTGTTGAAACCAAATGCCAGTGTCACGTCAACATCTTACATCTAATCACGAGTGCCCAATTAGTCATCCCCCTCCTAATTGACCCAGTTGAACCGAATCAGTTCAGATAGGTATGATCAGTAACTTTAGTCCCTTATTTTTTGGTTGACTTAATTGCAACCCAAATTAGTTTTCAAGGTTTTGGGCCCTCCTAAGTTTATTTTTGAGATCTGCTTTTCCTAAATTTTTCCTGTGTCTCTCAATTTCAAGTTTGGCTATCTTATTTTTCATACTACATTTTTGGGTTTCCATAGTTGCTTCGAGTAATCCTCACTTTATAACTGATCCTATTAATGTGATTTTTGATGGTTTGAATTATGATTTATAAGTTCAAGAGATGGTGAGGTTACCAAACACATCAAATAAGATGATTAGACAAAAACAAATGAGAGGTTCAATCAATAGGATAGAAAAAATCATTAGATTTTAACTCACAATACCTGTCAACTTAGTATTAAGCTAGAATTTCGTCATTTTTCTTGTGTTAAAGATGTTCAGGATTTTTTACATACATGTTATGCAGTATCAGATGATGTTTATCAATTTTAGCTTTATTGTCACTTTCATAATATATATCAACATCTTAATCACATCATTCATAGTTATGCTTTAGAGTTGTAAACTTCATAGGATCAATTGTCATCTTGTGATCCAATTTGACTTGATACAGCCTTTACAAAAATTTATGTTGCTTTTCAAATCACCAACATGTATGGCATTTAGTTATGATTCTTTGTATCGAGTTTGAGTCAATTAGTCGTGCTCTTCTTCACCGTACTTTACTACTTAAAACTTAACACAACTATTTCATAGGTACTCTTCTAAGGAAAATTGACTTATCTGTGCAATCTCTCCCTTCTACTTATATGGTTCTTTCAACTCTTTCTGCTACTTTAGCCACCTCTACTTCTTTTAAAGGAATTTATAGATATTGGAAAAAATATAAGCATTATATTTCTGCTTTTCCCAAACTTGAAGCTAAAAATAAGAATTATAGCTAAGAAATCCACATCATTCTTTAATAAATACAACCTAATTTTGGTACTACTACTTTCCTTGTCTTGTTTATCACTCCAAGTAAATCTACTTTTTGGTTCTTTAGTTTTACCTATTGTAATCATATGATCTTTGAGTCTAAGCTATTTAGCTCTATTTTCACTGCCTCTGATATACTAATTGTTCACACTGCTGATAATTCTATTTTACCCATTCAACACGTAGGCAATATTTTTTAATCTAACTTATCCTTATTTGATGCATTTTGTGTGTCCATACTATCTCTTAATCTTATTTCTGTTATTTACTTATATGAACTTGGTGCTAATGTAACCTTTTCGGTTCATGATTATACTGTGTAGGACTCATAAATGAGCAAGGTTCTTAGGATAAAACGTAAGGTTGGTCGTTTGTTTACACTTGTTTGTCTCTAGTTGCCATCTAGAGTTGTTGTTATTATCTCTTATTCCAATATTTAGAACTTATGTTTTGATCATATTTTCTCTTCTAAATTACAACCTTTAATTTCTGGTGGATGTTGTCTCTTCTGCATCATTTGTTCTTGACTCATTTTGATATTTAGGGTCCTGCTCCTAATATTATCATGGGTGATTCTTGATATTTTATTATCTTTTTTGATGATTATTCTCATTATGTATAGATTATCTTATGAAAAATTATTTTGAGTTGCGTTCAATCTTTTTTCAATTTGCTAATATGATTGAAACTTAATTTTCTTGTAATATCAAAACTTTTCATATAGATAATGTTATAGAATACTGAGACACTATCCTTGTCAATTTTTTTACTACTCATGCCACTATTTTTTAATGTTCTTATGCTAGTACCTCTCAATAGAATGCTTGTGTAGAATGTAAACACAAGCACATTATGGAAACTATCTGATTTATCCTTATGTGATCTTCTTGTCTTGAATCTTTTTTTCGTATGAAGTTGTTTCTACAAGAATTTATACAATTAATCGTATCTTTTCTCTTGTCATTAATAATATTTTCCCTTATGAACATCTCTACAGTCATTTTCATGATTATCACAATCCTTAAGTTTTTTACTCTTCTTGTTTTGTCATCTTCAGTTAAATGAATGCACTAAATTAAAACCTTGAGCATGTTTGTGTTGTTTTTTGGGATATGGCATTGAACATGAGAGTTATTGGTATTAAGATTCTCACTGTTAGTTATGGATAAGGCTATGTACTTATGGATTTCTCCAGACTCCACGTCTTAATTGGACTTATACTGAGATGTTATTGTCGTTGTATTTTCTGTCATATCACTTTTTGTGATCACAAGATATTTTCTTCCTTATTTACCTTTTAAGTCACTTCATCTCTTGATTTCCTTACCGATCTTATTATTACTTTACTTCCTAATAACTCTCTTGTAGGTCCAGATTGCTCAAACATTTTTGATCCACCTTCTCTCAAATTTGATGATCTTTCCTGTGGATCCTTATCGTTTGTCTTTTAATGTTAAATCTTCTTTTGATTCTCCACTTCGTCATTCTTCTTATATAAGTCAACTCAATATCACTTTTTGTTGTTTTTTTTATTTTGCTCTTGTTTCTCTTTAGAAGCCTCGATTTATTGTGAGGCTAGTATTTATCCTTTAGGGCATCAAGCAATAAATGGAGAACTCAACGCACTTACTTATACATAGGATTTTATTGATTTATTTATGGACAAATCTATGGTTAGTTATAAATGGGTCAATAAAATAAAGACCAAGGTTGATGGTTTAATAGAATGATGCAAAGCTCAGTTTGTAGCTAAAAGTTTCATTCAGAAATATAGGATTGATTATGAGAAGACATTTTTTTTTAATGTAATCCACTTCAATTTTGTTTGTACTCTCATTGCCATTAATGTTGTTAAGTATTGGACTTTATTTTAGACGGATGCCAAGTATGACTTCTTAAACTATGATCTCATTGAAGAGGTCTATATGCAACCTCCTATTGACTATGATCATCCTCCAGATAAAGTCTATCTTCTTTAAAAGGCTTTATATAGACTTAAACCCCTCATACTTGATTTACTAAGTTCAAACCACCATTTGTTAGTTTGGTTTTTAGTTTAATCCTCATGGTCATGAATTATTCATTTAAAAGATAGGTGAGATCTTCTTTACCAAAAAAAAAAAAGGGTGAGTTCTTATTATGTTAGCATTATATAATGACGATATGATTATTACGAGTGATGATACATAAGATAGTTATGATCTCTCAAGAACTTCATTAATCGCCAATTTAAGATGACAAATCTTGGGTATTTGAATTATCCATTAAGGTTACTTTTGATTCTGTAGTATATTAGTTATCTCAGTTAAGTATGGTACCAATCTTATCTTTTGTGTAGGTCTTATTGATGATAAATTTTCCAATACTCGTGTTGAAGCTAATGTTGATATTTCTACATTTGATGGCTCTCCTCTTCTTAACATTACTTTCTATAGTCAACTTGTTAGCAATCTTATTTATCTTACTCTTATTCTTCATGAAATTATTTATACTATTCATATTGTGAGTCAACACGATGGCTCCTTGTACCACTCATTATGCGGTTATTCTTCATATTCTTCATTACAATAAAGATACCTTGTTTTATAGTATTTATTACTCTAACTAATCTTATCTTCAATTATGAGGTCATAGGTTGATGATCCCACATATCATTGATCTACTAGTAGTTACTACATTTTACTTGGTGATTCACTTATCTCTTGGTGCAGGAAAAATTGTTCTCTCGATTCAATCCAAAGTTGAATATCGAGCTCTAGCTAATACTACTTTTGAGCTTTAATGGTTTTCATGGTTACTTCATACTATTACCATTCTATAACCACCAGCTACTGATATTCTATGTGATAATTGAAATGTTATGTAAATTGCATATAATGATATTTTTCACGAACATTCAAAATATTCTGAGATTGATTACCACTTTGTGCATCATCATGTCCATCATAATACAATTGATTGTCTATTTTTCCTCTTAAGACTAAATTGTTGATCTATTTAACAAAGCTTACTCTATTCCTTGATTTCATGATCTTGTTTCCAAACTAAAACTGTTTGTTTCTTTTATCACCTTAAGTTTGAGGGGGAGAAAGATAATATTTATTGTAATCAATATAAATATATTTAGACATCAATTAGGTTCTTCCTTATTTAAATATGAAAATATATTTAGACACTAATTAGGCTCTTCTTATTATGTTATATAAGTTTTTTCTTATATATAAACCAATTCAATCTCTATTAATTTAACTGTCATTATAACAAATTAAAGATATATGATATGATTTTCACTACAAGAAAAGAAGCCATTTTGTGACGTTTTTAAAACGTCGAAAAAGGTCATTAAACGTTGCAGAAAGAGAATTTGCAACGTTTAAAAAAACGTCACAAAAAATGTCGCGCGGAATGTGATGTAGGCAAAAGATATCTGCGACGTTTCATGGAAAACATCGCGAGAAACTCCGACATTCCGCAACGTTTTTTAAAACGTCACTAAAAGCGTAGACAATCTGCGACGTTTTTATGAAACGTCGCGGATTGTTAGAGTTTCTGTGACATTTTTAAAAAACGTCGCGGAAACTCTAACAACGCACAACGTTTTTTTAAACGTCGCGGAATAGCTAACAATCCGCGACGTTTGTTTCTTAAACGTCGCAGATTGTAAGTAATTTAAATAA
The DNA here is from genome assembly GCA_027563575.1 of Erythroxylum pedicellare. Lineage (NCBI taxonomy): Eukaryota > Viridiplantae > Streptophyta > Magnoliopsida > Malpighiales > Erythroxylaceae > Erythroxylum > Erythroxylum pedicellare. Next base: position 9,546,577 of record JAOQMP010000004.1, read on the forward strand.
ATTTAATTTAATGAAAATTCAATTTTAATAATTAATTTTTTAATTTTTCCGAAAATAAATTTAGTTTAAAATTTTTTAAATTTTAGTAATTAATTTTTTATTTATCAGAAAATAAATTTAATTTTACAATTATTACAATTATTATTTTTTTGTTTTTCATTTAT
>JAOQMP010000004.1:9555093-9571995 GCA_027563575.1 Erythroxylum pedicellare
ATTATTCTTCTATTCCATTTTCAAACCCTCCTTCTTGTGGTTTGTTTTGCTGCCACATTTAGGAGTTTATTGTGAGTTTTGTGTTATACTTATGGTGTATGGGTTTTTGTTTGTGTTTGTGCTTGGAAGATGGTTTCTCACCTTATAAGGATATAGATACCTCTTCCCCATAGACGCACTTTTTCGAGTGCGAGAAGAGCAAAACTGTGAGGACCTTGGCCCGATGGGCAATCTAAAGTAGACAATTACAAGTCAAATGGTGAAAACCAAAAATATTGTCAATTGTGTTTTTGTGTTAAACATAACAATTAAAACTAAAAAATAACAACCTATTACTCTTATTCTTAATGACCAAATCTTTTAACATACATATATTTGAAAACATATATATAATAGAGTTGCTAAAAACTAACAAGCTAATTATTAAGATAATTTAAAGCTAAATCATAAAATTAACATTATTAGAATGTTGAAACATTCAAATAAGAATTCTTCTATTGACTTTTCATAATTAAACTGTTAACATTAATTCATCACGAAATGTCAACATAGCTACTAGTTTCCAATGATGGAAATAAGCTTCGTTGGGAGGAATGTGGCAAAATTCTCCCGATTGAAGAATAAATCAATGCATAACAAATCCCCTCTTCATACACTAACACCTGCTTGCCTTCTATGGCCAATCTTCTTCCTCAAGGTTCTTAGTATCATCCAAACTACCTCTATTTCTTTATTATCAGTATCTCATTTTCTATTATGAAGCTACTATATGAACATCTGATTGTATATGCTATATGTTGTGTTAAGTTGCCTCGAATCTTAAAGAGAACATAGATGGAAAATCGATTGTTTCAGAAAGTGGTCGATTGTAAAAACTATGTATGTTCATTATGATAATCATTGAGTTTATCAGTAGAGTATGCATGTGTTCGAATTTGACTTCCTAATACTGGTTGATTTAACTCTGATTATTCTAGTCTCTTTGCTCATTAGCTGAAATGCTTAATACATGCCATTCATCTAGTATTATCGTCCATATTGGATCTGAGAAATCGTTCACTATATCTTCTACAAATTTAGTTAAAGCAAAGAAGTTGTTAGAAGAGAGTGTCAATTTATCAAATCATGAGGGACGATCTTTAATTGTTTCAATTGATGGCTTGAAACGTGCAAAGATTTTTCTTGGCAATCCAAACATTGGCAACTCCTTTACCTTTTTTGCCAATTCTAATGTCACTTGGAACCAAAAAAATAATTATTTCTTTTCCTTTCCAATGGAATATTAGGCGTGAAACTTTATTTATTATTTTTTCTGTAAGGATTGTTAAACTTCTAATTAACATCTTTACTACTTACCATATATTGTTCATAAATATTAATGATTAAGAATATTAGTCAACTTAAATTTATGATATTTTGATCTTATTAATGTTAAAATTTTAGGTATGTTTATCTTGTTATGTCCAAAAAATATTCACTTTCCAAAATTTAAATTACCTTCCATGCATATGTTTTTCAACAATATGTTTAAAATTTTGAAAATGTTTTACAGTTTTTAGATTTAAGAATAGTTTTCGAGTTAAATTTATTATTTCTTATCTTATTTTATTAAAATTTTATGCATGTTTAGCTCTTTTTATCCAAAAAGATAATTTTATAGTTTTAATGCATTAACACTATATATATATATATATAAAGAAATTTATAAAGAAGGCAAATGAAAAACAAATGACAAATCATATATAAATGTCAATTAAAATTAACCTTAAGATTATTAAGCGCACTTATCATTAAAAAATTATCAAACTAACATAATTAATTATAAACTCTTTAGCATTGACTTTTTGTGACGAATAAAAGGTTTAGTCGCAAAAAGTTTACTTTCAGCAACGAATTACGTATTTTATCGCAAAAGGTTCTTGCTTTTAGCGATGTTGTCAATTATTGTTGCCAAACGCCGGCGATGAGATAAGAAAACTGTCGCAAAATTAGGTGTTTTTTGCGAGGACTCCAGAATCTCGTCGCTAAGTAAACTCCTTCAGCGATGATATTGTATAACATCTCCAAAATCACAACTTTTTTTGACGAATTTTAAAATCATCTAAAAATGTCAAGAAAACGAAAATAATAGTTGTTGTAGTGGATAGAGACAATGGAAAGTTATGATTTATCAAAGATTGTTGCGATGCGACGCAGGTGAAACAAAGATTATTGCAACACTAAGAGAGGCGAACAAGTGACAGAGATAAAATTTAGAGACAAGTAACATTCTTTAAAATTGTAGTTGGGGTGTTAATGGATAGAGTTTTGTATTTGTTTAACCTTCTAAATATTAGAGTTCATATGTGTTTGATTAGTCACGTTAATAAAATATTAATAGAAACAATATTTTAAGTTGATTTGTCATTTTTTTAAAATTTAGTACTTATTTAAATTTTTTATAAACTTTAACACTAAAGCCAAAAATAAATTGCTTGTTTTTAATTTGTCTTCCCTTTACTAATTATAAGAGTATTAAGGACTTTTTATTATATTAAATTTTATTTTTTTAAAAAAATTCTTTATACAATTAACTAACAAATAGAATCTCTTACTTATTAAGTGAATATCTCTCATTTTATTTATAATTAAAATAAACATATATAACTGTCAGATACTGGTAAATAGTAAAAATATTAATTTATAAAATAAAATCTTTATTTAATAGTGATAAATAATAATAACAATACCTAAATATATCATGTACAAACCTTCACTTTTGATAAGCTTAGGATTAAGTCCATCTTTCCCGAAACAAAAAGGCCTCTCCGACTTGGTACGAATCAAACACTGTTATGAAGTTGTTGGGTTCTCATAGGAAAAGCTCTCAATCACTCGCAAGAAAAGGTTTACCAGTCTTAACATACAACAAATCCTTATCCAAATAGCACAAATCAAATTGTAAAACAAGAAACTTCTTCCGTCGGCTTTTGGATATCTTTGATGAAAAGATTTTTGATGTCTACCGTCACCGCCATTTATCTAAGGACCCAACAGAAACCCATCAGGAGCTAAATTCGACGACGATGAATAAAAATCCTCTGACACATGTTCCAATTGAGTTCAGTTTTCATCCGAAGGAAGAAGATCTCGTTCGCTGTTATCTTTACAATAAAGTCAATAACAAGCCTTTCCCATGCGGAATTCCTGTAAAGGAGTGCAATTTCTACGGTGACAAAGAACCTTGGGAGCTATGGGAAGCGCATGGTGGAGCCAATTTGAAGCAGAATCAGACCCTCTACTTCTTCACCCAGTTGAAGAGAAAGGGTCCTAATGATTCTAGATATGGCCGACGAATCGGTTTGGACGGTGGGTTCTGGAGAGGAGAGAACGCGACTAAGATTATTTTGGATCAGAAAACCAAACGCAGTTTAGGTTTTAAGAAGGTATTCCGCTACTACAATACAAAATCGAAGCATAATGGTCGTTGGTTCATGCATGAATACAGTCTTCATCCCTTACTTGGTGCCTATAGTTCATGTAGGTAGGTATGTGTCCGCCTTAAAATGTTAGATGTCTATTTTGTAGTATGATTAAGCTAATAGTTGGAGCTTGTATGTAAGAATTTATCAGTGCGTGTTCTTCCTTATTGCAAGATGAACTCAATCACAGGATTCAGAATAATTATTGCTTAGATGTCAATCTCTCACTCTGCCTTTGTGCAGTCCAGGCCAGGCCGGTAATTACGTTATTTGTCAACTTGGAAGGAGAGAATCAGTTTCAGGTAAAAAGAGAAAGTTAAAATATGGGCGGAAGACCCATGGAACCCATGCAAACCATCAGAAAAATCTTACCATTGCACGCAAGCAACACGATACCACCACAGAAGTAGGATTGAAGTCGAGGACATCATTGTCAGTGTCTCCGTCCACGTCTGTTCCGCCACAGCCTCCTATAAATTCCATCTATCAAAGATCATCTTTGTGCTCCGACCATGATCAGGTGGAAGTGGTTGAAGATAGTGATAAATCAGACTATGAAACGATACACACCGATTGGGCAATTGGTTTTGCTGAGGAGCTATTGAAGGACCAACCACTGGAAACACTATCGGGAGAGCCTGAAGTAGAGCTGTTGCCTAACATGGTTACTTGTAGAGAAATGGCCTGGGTGGGGATTTCTTTATCCTCATCGAAATTATGTTAGCCTCTGATCAAGATACTATTAAATTTGTTATAATGTAAAGGAATTTTGATTTTACTCTTCTTCTTCTTCTTTTTTTTTTTATATTTTTTATAATAAGTTTCTGCAGTTTCTTATGTGATTTTATCAATTGGAATTTGGATGCCCATATTAATATACATTAACTTCATATATTTAAATAAGTAGATATTTGTTTTACTTGTGTTAATGACACAGATCACTTATATAGCATAGAGATAAATTAGTCAAACTTTTATTTCGATCAATCAAGCTTTTATTAGAAAATTGTCAATGAATTAACTACTAAGCTAGTTTAAAGGGGCTTGATTTAGTAGTTTATTAAATTTATCTTTCACGTTAAGTCCGTGAATTTAAATTCTATTGGAAGCGAAGAAGAGGGCTTAATTTCCTTGAAGTTTATAAATCAATTGCAGGTATGTTTCTTCTATCCATTCAAATTACATTGATTTCTGGTATGGACTCTATAACGGAGAGAAACACATTTATGTTGATATATTTCAATCATTAATTTCTAAAGAAATTGTAAAAAAAATTATTTTGAAAAATTAGATTATTTTTGAAAATTTAATTTTAAAAACCTTGCCAAAATTTTTAATGATAATTTTGTTTCAGAATTAAATTTAAATAAAAATATTAACTTTTTTTACAACATAATTAAACTAAATTATAGAGTTCTATATTTAAGTTTAATGGACTTTTTAATATAGCAAGTTCAATTGGACTTATGTTTGATATTCTCTTGAAAATAAAATATTTCAACTAAAACATATTTGTCTTTTCTTTTCTTTCAAAATTGTTCTTGGTTCAAGAATGGATTGTTAGAATTTTTAGACTGCGTAACATTACAGAATGAGAAATGCATGCAGACATATAGACATACATATATTCCAGTAAATATATTATTAAGTTTAAAGACCTAATTGAAGTGATTTAATTTTATTTGGGGGCTCATGACATCTAATATAAAAGTGTGAAGATTAATATATAAATACCTAGGATGTAATTAACAAGTTAATGATGGGTGAAATTGGTAACTATACCCATTAGTTATTTTAAATGGGTGTGGTTCCTGATTGACGTATCAAAACAATTTTTATTCAGTTTACATTGTTAAATGGGCTGGAGGAGTTCCCCCTCCCACCTCCCCTAAAACTAAACCTCACCCCAATCCTTCTTGTCCTCCAAGAAGAGCTGGAAGCAAATTGTCAGGGACCATCAATCCTCTACTCTCACTTTCAACCTACCTAAGGACATAGGTGGGAAATTTATTGTTTGTCCAGATGTCGAAATCTTAGAGGAAGGGCTCATAGTTAGGAAGCTACCTTAGTCGATTTCTTCTTTGATAAACGTCCCCCCTTCCCAAGCATTCATCGATGGGCTCACCGCGTCTGGCGTAATAAAGGGCTAGCAAATGTTTTACTAAGTGATGAAAACCTCATTTTATTCACGTTCAACTCTACCCCTAAAGCACAAAAGGTGTTAGAAGAAGGTCCATGACATGTTGGAAACTTCTTACTATTTTTACAAAACTGGAAACTAGGGCTGAATCTAGAAGGTATATCAGTTCAGAGCATACCATTGTGGATACATTTCCATAACGTACCATTGGAGTATTGGACCACAAAAAAGGTTGAGTGCCCTTGCTAGTTTCATTGGTAAGCCCCTCTGTTTTGATGAACATACAACAATGAAAACAAGAGTGGGTTACACTCGTATCTGTGCTAGTGTCGAGCTCACTAAAGAATTACCGTTTGAAATTCCTATCATGTGTTTGGGTGAGGAAAGAAAATTATGGGAGGATAGTGTGGCTATTTCTTATCAATGGAAACCACCTTCCAAATGCCCCAAAAAAATTTGGAAACCAATTGACAAAATTTTCAAAACAGGTAGTTTTTTGGAGTTAATGGGGGATGAGTTATTGAAGGAAGCCGAAGTTAATACCACAACATCGATTGTTGCACCTGTTGAGAATTTAAATCTAGTTAAGGGTCTAGTTAAAACTGGAAATGTTATCCTTTCGGGTGTAGATCCAATCCCCTCTACTGGTTTTTCACAACATCTATCTTCATCAACCGAGAACCCTCAGGCACATGTAGAAAACAACATAACACTTTTTTAAACAAACAACATTAATGGCTCACCTACTTGATAGCCCAGATCTGAAACTCGTACCACTACTAAGCTATTTACACAAGATGGTTAAGGGGTGAGGTTGGTTGTGTAGAAGTAATCCAGCCTTTTAGAACAATTGAAAAGAAATGATCACATAGGAGCAAGAGCAAAGGCTCCTCTCATATAATCTATTAATTATATCCATAGTAATATGAAATGTTAGGGAATTAAATTGCCCTACAAAGCAAGCTGCTTTGAGGGATTTTGTCAAGAGGGAATGACTTCTACTTATAGGTTTACTTGAAACAAAAATAAAAACAAACTTTTGTCAAATTGAATATCCTAGGATCGGGTTAGGTGCAAATATCAAACCATCCGCATCATACATATGGAAGAATAATTGTCAGTTACAAGGCAAATGAAGTTTGAGTAGCCTTACTTTACAGTACAGATCAATGTATGCACCTCTATGTATCTTTTTTGCAGGAACAATCTAATATCATAATCTCTCTTATCTATGCCAATAATTTTGGGTTCCAACGATCTTTATTATGACATGACTTAAACAATCTTAGTGGAGGAATCACCTTGCCTTGTCTCATTTTTGGAGATTTTAACTCCAATCTATATCAGTCAGAGGCTAATAGGAATTGTAACTTACACAATTATTCTGAGGATTTTAAACAATGTGTCGACCGAGTGGGAGTGACAGACTTATCTTACACCGACAATAGGTTCACATGGTCTAATAAGCAATCCTCTCGTTGGAGCATCTAGAAGAAACTTGATCAAGCTATGGTTAATACCATATGGCTCATTACATTCCCTAATAGCTACGTTATTTTCTAGGACCCTTTATTTTCTGATCATATCCCCGTCGAAATCGAGCATCTCATAGGGAAGCCTAGTAACTTCCATCCTTTTCATTTCAATAACTACTTGGATCAAGATCCAGGCTTCTTCGTTGCTTGTCGAAGAGGTATAAACTATATTTTCAAGGAACCAAGCAATATATCTGTGTCTAAACATTGAAGGCTATGAACTTAAAGTTCTCAAGTCTTCAAAGAGACCCACAGATGAAACAATATTGAAGGCTAAGGCAAAGCTCTCTATTGTCCAGAATAGCCTTGCAAACTCAATAAATGATGATGCATTGGTTGTTCAGGAGAAACAGGTGCTCTTGAAATATTTTAATTGTTGTTAAGAATCACGAGTCTTTGCTTCAACAATAAGAGAAAGTAAATTGGTTGAAAGATGGAGATAGGAACTCAAAATTTTTCTTTAACTCCATTTTTTCTAGGAGAAACGAAAACAAAATTACCTTCATTAAAAGCCATGAGGGCCTGCTCCTTCAGACACAAATTAATATATAGAAAGAGGCCATTAAGTACTTTAGTAACCTGCTAGGTTCCTCGAGTACAAACTTCGTTTCTGCTACCACTTTCTTACCATTCAAGCTTAAACAACTTAATTGGAGGATACTGACCTGTTAGCCAAGGCAGTAGAGGATTAGGAGATTGAGGAGGTGATGTTCAACACAGGCAGAAAGAAAGCACCTGGTTCGGATGGAATGAATGGATATTTTTTCCAACAATCTTGGAATGTTACGGGGCCGATTGTTAAAGATACAGTGTAAGAGTTTTTCTCCACAGGGGTGATGCTCAAGGAAGTCAATAAAACCCTCCTATGCTTGATAACAAATATTTCTTCTCCATCACATTTCCTTAAGTTCAGACCCATATCCTGTACAAACTTTCTTTATAAGATCGCATCAAAAATTTTGGCATCAAGAATGAAGAAGGTAATAGATAAACTCATTAATAAAAATCAAGGGGCTTTTATAAGTAATAAGAAGATTGGCGATAATGTTTTAATTCTGTAAGAGATCCTCAAAGGCTATGTAAGAAAGAATTCAGCATTCAGCCCCAACTGCATTATTAAAATATATTTTCATAAGGCATATGATAGCATCAGCTAGACTTTTATATGGGAGAGGATGGATGCTTTTGGGTTTCTCAGAATATATAGCAGATGGATCAAAGAATATATCTCAATGGCAAGTTATTGGATACTTATCAATGGCAATCCTTCAAACTATTTCACAGCTGGGAGAGGATTAAGGCAAAGGGGCCTATTTCCCCTACCTATCCATCATGTGTATGGAAGTGCTTCACTCTATCATAAAACTTGAAGTGGAAGCCAATCGCAATTTTATATATCATTCAAAATGTAAGAGGATTGGCTTAACTAACATTGCTTTGCAGATGATCTGCTTCTTTTTTGTAAAGCCAATGGTGATTCTGTCCATAGCTATATGCAAGCCCTTCAAATTTAGAGAATTGTCTGGCCTTCAGATCAATTGTAACAAAAGCCACTTCGTCCTATCGAAAGGAGTTTTTCAGCTGGCACCAAATATTGCCTCACAGATGGGCATGAAAGGATCCCTTTTGCTCTACTTGGGTCTGCCAATTTCCACCAAATGCTTAACCTTCCTTGAATTCACTCCCATTATCAAGAAGATTCAACGATGAATTAGCTCTTCGGTAAACAAATTTATGTTTTTTACAGGAAATTTACAACTCATTAAATCATTTCTAAATTCTCTGCTTGTTTATTGGAGCTTACACATTTTTTTATCAAAAAGTGTTACGAAATCCATTAAAAGGATCTTCAAGGACTTCTTATGGAATCCATCTACTGGTACAAAAGGTAGTGCCAAGGTTAAATGGTCAAATATCTAGTACCTAGAAGTAAAAGTTAATATTATTACCTTGAAGCTTACTAATACAACACTCATTTTAAAGCAATTATGGTTGATACTGGCAAATAGAACGCCCTTATGGCTCAGATGGATTCACTCATATTTTCTTACAACTGAAAGCCTCCAACTCTTTCTTTTTGAACTAACTTCTTAAACTCAAAGACATTGTCCAAGATCAGTTGTCATGCTCCATTGGTAATGGGAAGAAAATATATGTGTGGTTTGATAATTGGTCCAGACAATGAGCTCTCATCAACTTACCTGTCAATCAAAGGTGCGTTTTTACTCTCCCGGTTCATATGAAAATGGAGTCCCACATCCAGGGGAGTTCCTGGAATTTCCCTGCAGGTATTCAACACTTACAATCTTTATACTCCCCTACTCCTCTTGCTCAAGATACTTTTTTTTTTGCATAATCAGCTTATCCACCAACTTCCGAATCAAATCACGTGAGAGCTTGTAAGGTTGAAAAAATCAATAGTGGCATGATGCAAGATCCTATAGCTAAGTATTAAAAAATTACTTAATAGCGAATCAGGTATTTACACGTTAACCCCTCCTGCCCTTTTTGTTCAACAGAGGGGGAAACACATGATCATCTGTTCTTTAAGTATGCGATCACCAGCTATCTATGGAATGTAGTTTCCTTGTGATGTAACTTGTCTATAACTTCTAATTATATGAAATTATGCCATAGTTATCTACTCAACGAACTCCTAAGGAAATACACATCGTAGCTATTAGTCTGGGTGTTAAAACAATTTGGAAAGAAAGAAATTGTAGAAGGTTTGAAACAAAATAAACTTCTATTCCTTATCTTATTTCGAAGACCCTAGCAAACATCATTAACATTTTAACTTTGAGGGGAACTTTGTAAACTCAAACATGTTTTTCTTGGTACCTGAACTGGCACATCTTTTTTTTAATCTTTGCCACCTATTCTACTTAGGTAGTTAAATGACACCAGATTGTGTAATGGGTACCTCCCAAGGCTATCTTTGTAATATATACCTCTATTTTCCTCATTAATGAAAATTTTATTTATTTTTCAAAGACAAGTATAATATCAAGCACAAAGAACAAAATATGAACTCACGCTAAATCAAATGGCATCAAATATAACAACGATTGTACAAGTAATATGCTCATAAAAGGCCTTGGGCGTTAATACCTTAGTTAGTGGATTTGAAATCATAGAGTTTGTTCATATAAACTTAATAATAACAAAACTACTATGAAATCTTTACTTCAAAATAAGGAACTTAATATCTATGTGTTTAGATCTAGAAGAGCTCATGTTGCTATTAAAATACAAGACTAATATTTTATTGTCATAGTATATGAGTGGCCTTTCAATACCATTCACTACTCGTAATCCTGCAATGAAATTGTGCAGCCATACAACATGATTGGATGCATCATAACTTGCAACAAATTTAACCTCTATAGTGGAAGTTGCAATGAGTGTCTACTTGGTAGTCTTATAAGAAGTTGCACCTTTGACTAACAAAAATATAATCAGATGTCAATTTATAATTGTTTTGGCATCTAGTAAAGTCAAAATTAGAAAATCCATTAATTACAAGTTTTTCTGAACTCTTATATGTGAGCATATAATCTTTAATGTTTTGTAAATATATGAAGACTCTTTTTGCTGCTACCTAATGTTCTCTCCCAAGATTGTTTAGTACCTGCCAAACATTCCAACATCATATGTGAGGTCATGGTGAATGCAAACCTGCACATAGATCAAACTCCATACTACTAACGTGTAAGAGATATTCTGAATAAAGTTGGATTCTATTTAATTCTTTGGACACTGCTTTAGATTAAATTTATCTCTTTTAAACATAGGGGTATCATAAGGTTTACAATTTTGCGTGCTAAATTGATGCAATATCTTTCCAAATTAACCCTTCTGTGATAATCATAGAATTCCATATGAATGCTTATGATGAATCTAGATTCCTAATACATAGGATGCTTCACCAAGATCTTTCATTTCAAATTGCTCTGAAAGAAATTTCATGGTTTTTTGAAACAACTCCACATCGTTATTATTGGCAAGCAAAATATCATTTACATATAGGATCAAGAAAATGAATCTACTTGTAGTAAACTTATGCTACACACAATCTCCAACGACGTTCACTTCAAAGCCAGATGAGAGAACAAATTGATGAAACTTTTGGTACCACTAACGGGAAGTTTGCTTCAGCCCATGGATGGATTTATTAAGTTTACAAACCAATTGGTTAGTTTCTCAAAAGTTAATGCCTTTAGTTGTTTCATATAAATTGTTTCCTCATATCTTTGTTGAGAAAAGTTATCTTTAGATCCATTAGATGTAGCTCAAGATCAAAATGTGCCACAAGTACTATAATAGACGTAAAAGTGTCTTTCGATGAAACTAGAGTGAAAGTCTTTTTATAGTTAATACCTTCCTTTTGAGTAAAGCTTTTAGTGACAAGATAAGTCTTATATCTCTCCATATTACCTTGTGAGTCTCGTTACAGTCTCCACCAATAGCTTAAATGCCATAGATTGTAAACCACTAGTAAGCTCAGTAGAAAGGAGATTATATAATTGGTGTAATAGTCAACTACCTTATAAACGTAGGCGACAACTTGCTATTAGTGTCTTTAATAACCTCAAAGTCTATTAGTGTTCACATTTGGAACTACTTAAGGTAGCAATAAAGAGAATTGAAAATTTGGTAAGGAATTTCATATGGAAGGGAAACACAAATGGATCTAAAGTGTCATATGTCAAATGGAGTACCTTATGTCTCTCTAAGATCAATGGAGGACTTAGACTGAACTTTGTGAAAATTATGGCTAAATCCCTATTAACAAAAATATTATGGAGAACTTATGCATACAAGGAAAACATATAGGTCAAATGGATATATGCATATCAATTAAAAGATGAGAGCACGTTGATAGTTCAATCAAAGTCAATCCAATCCTATGCTTTTCTAAAAAATTATCGAAGTCAAAGAGCTCATACAACCTGAAATCAAGCATCATATTGGTGATGGAAAATTAACATAATTCTAGTTTGACAATTGACTTCTTTTTGGTCCATTATGCAAGCTTATAGAGTTTTAATTATTAAAAGCAGTAGTCCCAATATCAACCAAAGTTAACCTCATTCTAAGAGGAAGTTGGAGTTGAACATTATACCCTACAGGGGCTTCTAAGAAATCATAGAATCACTATAAACTTGCCCCTTTCATACTACCAAATTTGACACACTTGTTGGACTTTAGAGAGAACATCAAAATTCACTGTTGCTTTATGTAAAAAGTTGATGATGGAACCCTTAACTAGAGTTAACTAGGCTAGCTTTGTCTAAAATTCTCACATAATACCTACACAATATTTTATTATATAGTTAGCATCTTCCAAGAGACTCTGTGTTAAAGATAGAATCAAGTTTATAATTGATAGTTAGGACCATGTCTTTTGTGGAGAAGCTAAAAATTGCCATATCATCTTTTCTTCATGTGTTCTTTCTCCAATGGACATTGGACGGAGTTTCTCAATCTATTCAACATATAATACACAGCTACAAAATGGTTAGACATTATGAAATAGGCCACCTTATTCAAAATAAGGAATATAGCATATATGAATCTCTTCAAGGTTGGCCTAAGGATGATGGTGCATCATATATGGAGAGCAAGAAACATGATAGTGTTTACTGATGGAAGCTTAGATATTAATGCTACTTTCAATAAGTTTCAATCTAAAATCCAAATGTTATATTGGTGAATATGATGATCTAAGCCAATTTTGAGTCTAGAACCTCTTTCTAACTTTTAAATTTAATGTAAAGGTGCATTAGATCAAACGAGCAATTCCTTTTGGATGAAGACCCAAGTTAGGTGTGCTTTTCTAAACTATTGCATTATATGTTTTATGTACTACTCTTTTACTTATTTACTGATCATAAATTATCTTTTCTTTCCTTTAAAAATCCATTTACAATCAATAGGTATCACACCTTTAGGTAATGGGATAAGATCTCAAACTTCTTTATCTCTCTTAGATTACACTTCCTCACCCATAACATTAATCCATTTATGAGAGTTAGAACTTGTGATTGATTTATAAAATATTAGTAGATCATCTCTTACTAAATCAATATTCTTAGAGAAATAAAATATAATCATTTGCATTCGTGCTTCTCCTTTTCCCTTGGATCTTCTTAAAGGAACTAGTTTTACGTGAATTTGAGTTTGTTAAGTTTGATGCTCATACTTGTCATAAATAATGGATTAGGGAACAATCATATGATTTTAATATGTAGGAAGCTCAATATTATCATGTATTTGTATAAAATGATGTTAAATCACGTTAGGAACAAAAACTTAACCATGATAAACAATAATGGTAAGAAGAGGACCAATGACCGACTCTTTTTCAAAGATAAAGTCATTACCCTAATTTTCACCCTAAAACCTAAAATCATTAAAGAACCAGGCGTTTCTCATCTCAAAGAATGTTCTTGCTTTAGGATCATAGAATTTAAATCTCTGGACCTTTTAAAGTATCCTACAAAATAACTATTAATAGTGCTTGCATCTAGTTTCTTTCTATTTTCTTATAGGGCCTTGCTTCAATTAGACATCTCAAATGCGTAAATGCTTTAAGAAATATTTCTTATCTTTCCATAACTCAGACAATTTTCAGTTTGTAGCTTTTATAGGAACTCTATTCAGTACATATATTGCAGTTCTTAATAAATCTCTTTATAGTGAGTGAGGTATAGTTGTACCACAAATCATACTTCGTACCATATCTTGAAGGGTTCAATTTCATCTCTCTGCTACACCATTCATGTTTGGAGAACTTGGCATAGTATATTGGGGGATAACCCACACTCACTTAGGAAATGAGTAGACGAACCTAAACATTGTTCACTTACTTCCTAATATCACCACCACAATCAAATCTTATAACAACTAAGTTAATTTTCAACTTCGACCTTAAACATCTTAAAAAGTCCAATGTATGTGACTTCTCATAAATCATGTATATATAGCCATAGAAAGAGTAATCGTCTATGATTTTTGTAAAATATTGTTCAACATTCCATGAAGCTATAGGAAATGGCCCACAAATATTTGTATATATCAATGCTAAGACATCCTTGGCTCTCTTAGCTTCTATTTTTCTTTTGTTTGTAGTTTCTCTTTATTGCACTCAACACAAACATCATAATCAAATTCATCAAGTGATTTAAGAATTTAACACAAGCTTGCCAATTTTTTTTTTAGAGATATGACCCAAACTCTTATGTTATAATTATAAAGGGTTCTCGTTTGAATTTACTTTTAACACCTTTGGTTTCAACATTATGGGACTCATTATCTGAATTTACTATATCAAGTAAATAAAGGTTATCATAATTAGATAAATTATTGGTTCCAATAAGAATACAATTAAAATAAACATCACATTTTTTTCCCAGATGAACTAACAAATCCTTCTTTATCCAATACAAAAATTGAAATCAAATTTCGTTTAAAAGATGATATAATAAGTGTATTCTTTAATTCTAAATGGAAATTAGTACGTAATAATAACCAATAGGTCTTTATGCCTAAAACTTCCACTAGATTTCCATCCCCTATACAGATGATAATCTCATCATCATCAGGCTTTCGGTAGTTTAGGTAACCCTGCATTGATATATCTATGTGAGTTATAGCACCATAATCCAACCATTAAGTATATCTTAATGTTAAAACCCAATTAGCTTTAGTATAACCAAAAACGAAAGACATACCTTTCTTTACTCACCAAGCACAGTATTTTGCATAGTCTTTCTTTATATAAGAATGGTCCTTGTAAAAGAAGCATTTCTTTTCCTTATATCCCTCAGATGTATGCTTATGCTTCTTTTATAGTTTTGATACTACAATCTCTTTGCTTTTCTACTTCTTACCACATCCTGAAAAGGTTGATCCCAAATGAGCACTCTCAGTCTTTTTTTGGTCTCATCCTATCTTCTTTTTACACCAAGTGAGAGATAAGTTCATTCAATGTCTATTTTTCCTTTTGAAAATTGCAGCTCACCTCAAACTGACTGAATTACAAAGGAAGAGATATCAATATTACATGAACGAGTAAGTCTTCAAACAATTATATCTTTAGTGTCTTTAATTTTCTTACAAGATTGAAACATTTTTCATATGTACTCTCTCATACTCCCGTTCCCTTTAAACCCCATGGACACAAGTTTCCCTCAAGCTCCACTTGTCTTTGCCTTATTGCTTTTAACAAAATGCTTCTCAAGGGTGTCAATGAACTTTTTGGCATCCATTTCCTTAGACATAGTATCCAGAAACATCTTTAGGATAACATTCTTTATGATTATAAGACTCATACGATTAGAGCTATCTTATCTCTAAAAAATCCTCTAACCTCAAGAGAGCTTTGATCTATCCAAGGTGCAAGACATAATTCTCTCAATGCAAAGTCCAAATCCATACATCCCAAGACCATAAACCACTCTATTTTTCCAAGTCTTAAAGTTGTAACCACTAAGCACCATAATGTTATTAATATTGGTAGTTATAGAAGAAGCATTAACAATATCAGATATATAGAGAACAAGATATAAAGCACAATAGTTCACAGATACATGTGACCATAATTAAGTAGTGATTAATTATATTCCTAACATCCCATCTCAAGATAACTAAAGTGACATTGAATATAGTCTTTGGATAGAGAGTCGACACGTAATTAGTTTTCTTAGTGTAGTAATTGAGTATTAATGATCAGATCTAGTCTAGTACTTAGCCTTTTTTTTGGTTAACTTAGTATTCACAACGAACACCTAATAACCATCATACACTCATTATCACATGTAGCCGTAAGTCTTTACGAAACAATGGTCCTTTACAGTAAAAAATTTTGCCAGCATAGTCACTTTGCTGACTATATTATTAGCTCAAGATCTATTATTAATGATTTTGATGATGACTATATGATATTTCAAAATTCAAATTAGATTTATTTCCTTATATTATTAACGGTCTAATTCTCAAAAGGAAATAAAATCATAGGATGAATGCTTCATTTAAATTGGATTTATTTCCTTGTATAGGTAACATTATAATTCTCAAAAGGAAATAAAATCATAGGATAAATGCTTCCTTTCTTGCAGGAACATTTTTTATAAACTGACCTTATTTATTTTACAAAATCTGGAAGGATCCTGATACTCATATATTTCGTCAATTAGCTCCAGATTTCTCTTAATAGTTTATTAATTATAAGATTCTAGCAGAGATAATATTGAAGATTCAAAGTCAACTCAAAATAGAAATGAAGCAATGACTAGTTGAAGAGAATGCCTATTTAAAGAAGAATCACTGCATTTTACGAAAATGGGGACATATGTCAGATTCTTAAAATACTTCAGCAACATCAAAAGTCATATCTATATCAAACTCCTTATACCTTAAAAAGTGAAAATACTCTGTTGAGAGAAATCATTGAAGCTCATATTCAACAAATTACTTCTTTATTTGTTGAGAGCTTGTAAAAGCTAGCTAAATACTACTAGTTTGGAAGGTTACAGAACCTTGAAAAATATGTACTCATGAGCTTGAAGAGACTCGTCAAATTACTACTTAGGATTTTAGTGAGACACTCAAGTTGGATACTTGCACACTAGACATAGGCTTGAGTTGTAAGCCGAGCTAGTATAAATTGATTGCGTCCTTCTCTCTCTTCTCTTAACTTTTAAAATTTTGCATTATATTGTGTGTGTATTTATTTCAACAAAAGGCTCCTTCACTTTATAAG
>JAOQMP010000004.1:9598153-9612945 GCA_027563575.1 Erythroxylum pedicellare
ATTTAAGATGTACCATTTATGCAATCACTTCAAAAGTCTACTTTTGCAATAAGTGAGGAAAAGGTTTTGCAAGATGTTTTTGCTTTGCTCAATAAATTGTTGACAAGGGTTTAAACATGTCCATAGTAGTGTTCATGTAACTGAGGCAAGTTTTGGCTTTCCTAAAGTGAAGTGGAGTGAAATACGTCTACCAAAGGAAACCAAAATATATGCTAAAGAGTCCAGAAATGCTTCAACCTACAAAAGGATAGCTTTTGATTCCTATACATTCCTTATAGAGTTGATTAAGCATATCATCAAAGATAGATTTATCTTTCCAGTTATTAAAGAACTATTTTATGAACTTCAAAGAGCTACATTAATCGAAGTTAAGACTCCAAGTGATGACACCATTAAATCCATAAATTACCATTTAATATACCTTGAACGAGTTTTAGAGCTTATGATGGGCAATTGGGCACTATGAATTTAAATAATACCATTTATAATCACTAATGTCCCATCTACAATTTAAAGGAATGAATGGAATGTTTAAAGCTAATCTAATAAGGAACTTTATTTATCTTTTCTTTATGATAGTCTAATTTATAGTTAAACATTTGTTGATCATTTGCAACATCTCACAATTATTCTTGACATAAGAACTCAAAACTAGTTCTTAGCTAAGGGAATAAATGTATCTTTTGGGCAACTTATATTAAGGCATATCATCTTAGGTAGAGAAGTGGCAAATACCCCAAAGAAACTTCCCAAAGTGTAAGGTAATTAAGGGAATTTTGGGAATTAATAGGTTATTATAGATGATTCATTAAATATTTCCCTAGTATAAGTAGACCTTTAAATGAGATTTAAAAAAAAGATACCTTTAGTAGGAATGAGGAACCAAATATGGCATTTCAAACACTGAAAATAGCTCTAACTTTAGTTTATGTCTTGTCTCTTCCCAATTATTCCAAACGCAGGGTATAGAAATAGATGATTCAAACAATATGTGGGAGTAGCACTCATGCAAAAGGGGTATCTATTGGCTTTTAACGATAAGTCATTGACACTTAAACATCAAGAATTATTGACATATGAAAAAAATAACAATTGTCATTATAGTTTTAAATAATAGCATCATTATTTGAGTGAGAGTCTTTTTTTTTTATTAATACAAACCACAAAAATTTCAAATTGTTTTTGGAACAAAACATGCACATTCATTTCCAACAAGCATGATTCCTACTTTTTTATCATATGACTTTGAGATCAAGTATAAGAAAGGGAAATAGAACATTGTAATTGATGCTCTTTACACACTTCATAATATGGATCTTTATACACTGATGTTCTCTAAAGTTCAAACTTAGCTATTAGAGGAAGGTAAATCAAGCTAAAGTAATGATAGCTCAATTTAAGACCTAAAAACTAAATTGAACTAGGACAATCTGAATACCAAGTCCTTATAATGGAAGGATAATATTATTAAGTGGAAAGGAAGAGCAGTGGTGGTAATGAAGCAGTTCAGGTGAGTATGGAGGGACAACAGACCATGATATAGATGAATGGGTGTAACAAACATACAAATGAGAACAAGATAGGTGATAAAGTTGAACAATGTAGATTGGAAACACATGGGCGTCACAATCAGATCCAACAGCAACCACAAAAACAAATTCCTAATGCAGAGGGTAAAATAACAAATTATAAAAGTGCGCAAGGAGGGACTACAAAAAAAGGAGGAACAATTTGAGAGCATAAGTGACATTTTTGCAAGAGGTTTGTGCAAAGTTTTCCTCTTCGACAGTAGCTATTGGATGTGTGTCTACTCTATATTGGTTCCCCTTGCCTTAAATTGTTGTGTAACAGATACATGAGCAGTGAACAAGATAAAATGAAAGTTGTTATTCTCTATCCCTATCATTTTTCTATCTGATTTGTTGCGAGGATTTCCTTGTGTTATTCTTCTTCCTTCCTTCCTAATTCTACTTCTTAATCAAGTGTGACTGATTTCGTAAGTGATAAAAACGCTAAACATTGGGTATTAGATCAACGAAGCTAGATGAGGGATGGCTGAAACAATGTGTAGAGTGGAGAATGCGTTAACCTATATTTCTATTGTAGCGTTTGATGGAGAATGCGTTAACCTATAGCTGTACTGGTGTAAGCAAATTTTCATTTTTGGCTTACCCCTTCATCGACACCCATCAACAACACACAGACATTAACTCCATAACCAAAACTCCAAGCCATTGGAAACCCACTACCCATAGCTTAGAAAAACAAAATCGATGGGATGAAAGAGTCTTACCGAGAAGAGAGGAGAGATAGTCGGACGCTGGGCTGGTTGAAGGGAGAGTGCGTTTCTGGAGAAGACAATTTGGAGGTAGACAAAGTGAAAAATAAGCAAAGTTTTCCTAATCTCCTCTCCTCAACAGATAAAACAAATACTTTACCTTTCACTGCAGAGACGAAGCAGAGAAAAGAAGAAGAGCATTTTTCACACATTTCACTGGGGAGACAAAGCACAGAGGGAAGGAGAGCGAGGACATAGATTTGCAAAGGTTTCGTCTGTAATGAGAGGGTTATTTTTGTCATTTCCATTTCTTGTCTTTAGAACAAGAATTTCTTAACCTCAGTTTTGGAAGGAACAAAAATTTCTGTCCTCGTCCTCTGAGAATAGAACAAAAATAAGCAAGGACAGCAAGCAAATACTACGAAATACAGAATTTTTATATTATTTTCCTCCTTCCTTATTTTTGAGGACGCTAATCAATACGCAAGGTAAGCTTCATTTTGGCTGCTGACAATAAATTAAAGATGGGGCTTTTGTTGTCCTCTGGAGTTAGGACTAATCATCAAGTGAAACGACATTTGAGATTTGACCGATCGAACATTGTTCATTATGTCCCAGTGGGTACGTAGCTCGAGTCAAATCCAGTTCGTATATGAGAAAGTAATCGTGATTACGTTCACGAAATGTTCTTCCGGGAAAGTAATTACCCGACTGGAGAAAGCGTACTAAATTCCAACGAGAAAGCATCATAACATGAAGTTTCTCTAACATCTACACTGCCAATGGCGTCCACTTTACTTCTCTTTGCCATTTTCAGTTCGTTCCAGGCAAAGATGGGGTCAGTAAATACATTGAAGAAAGTACCTGAAAACAGCTTGAGTTAAAGAAAGCAATTTCCTATTACAGAAAATCAAATCTTATACTTGGCAAGGTTATTAGCAGTTAGTTGTTAGTGATAAAATTATAGTACTCCCCTTGCTATTGATTAAATTAACAAATCGTTAAGAAACTAATCAATTTTAAGGTAATATTTTATTAAAAATTCAATGAAAATTTTATAAATTAGTGAAATATCAAGTGACTCAAAAAGTTGTCGATTGATTTTGAGGCCAGGGAGACTAATTTAAAATAACAAAATTATATATGAACCCATTCTAATTATGAATTAGTTCTATTTGACTAGATTTAATTTCTCTTCAATTATATAGTTAACACTAGAGATATTACGTTTGAAAGTATCATTTAATACATCCTTGAGACAATGTCGTAATTTTGGTTTTATTTGACTGATTGATTGTGATGTTTTATACAGATAATAACATAGCCCTAAATAAGAAATTAAGAAGTATACATGCTATGATTTCACGTTCAAGTGTCATTAGTAACTTGTAGGTTCGATTTAAACATTCTACTAGATGTTATGTTCTTTCCTAATAAAAAGTTTCCATTGCTAAGTCCATTAGATCCGGAAAAGCTAACTGTATCCCATTAGAAGAAGTAATTGGAAGACGATGGATGATGATTAAGCAGAAGCAACCCGTACATGCATGACGATGGATGATGATTAAGTAGAAGCAACGTGTACATGCATGCATAAAACAAATTAGGATTCATGGGTTGTAGCAAGACCGTTTAAACGTAACGGCTAATGGGGTCTTTCTATATCATATCACGTGTAAACGTAAACGAGTCGTAGTTTCCATAACCATCTCACTCGTTTCTTCACACTACCAAATTTAGCTCAATGTTTAAGCTAAGCTTTGTTTGGTTGGAGCCTCAAGCCGCGCGCCCAACATATATATACTAACTTACAAGATTCAATGATAATTCTCATAAAAATGTTATTTTCATTAACTAAATGTTTGATAAGTATGAATTACTATGATCAATAGATATTAAAATCGACAGTCATCAACGACACTCAATTAAAATCCTACTTAATCGTATATTAAAATCGACAGTAATCTATTCAATTACATTGCAACTAATTTAAAAGAATATAAGCACGTTCAAACATAACAGGTTAGGTTTTAGATTCCTAGAAGTGAGTTTCAATTTTTAGCATGCTCGGTAATTGAGTATATTAGCCAAGACGCATATATACTGCTTGGATGTCACTCATCTGCAGCAATCGTGAAGCACGTACAAGTGACTTCAACTTTGTCTCTACCCTTTAGTTGCCTGAGACTCAAGATAAATACTAGAAATGTCAACAAACAGTAAATAGCCCATATTATAAAAATGGAGTGACTAATCATTAAGCACCATGATGTTAGCCACTGCAGAGGTTTGTCCAATAGTCCACGGCCAAATGTCCAAAGAAAATATGCTGAAATGGAAAATAAAATGTTGTTGTAAACTTGATAGCTCGCTCTGTATATATACGCATAATATAACACGTCATGTAAAGAACTTCTGTCCTATAAGCTCTTCTGCTGGTTGGCCTCCATATAATTCTCAACTGGCAAAAGAGCTTCATATTGTGAGAAATGGCATTTCATGATCGTCGCTTGGCTCTTGTTTTTGGTGTTCTCGGTGCCCTCAACTCTCTCATGAGTCATGATTTAACTAAACTAGCTAGCTAGACTTGAGTGCTTCTGTTTTTTCAGTTAATGCTAACATGAGTACTAAAATAGTACAGGCAACGTGGCTTCCTTGTTTGTGTATATAGCCCCAGTGTAAGTCCTCACTTTTCTTGATAGCACTACACTTCTATGGCCACTTTCGTAGTTTGTGTGTTTTCACTATACAATTTTGGCTTTTACTAGGCCAACTTGCTACAGAATTTTCTGAAAGAAATCAACTGAAGGATTCCAGTCTATACCATATTCTGTTGCACTGTTTAGTGCCATGTTATTGCTCTATTTTGCGTCACTCAAGAACGACACCTACATGCTTATTACTATCAATTCCATTGGTTGTGCCATTGAATCCTCGTACTTGATCTTCTACATGATATATGCAACAAAGAGCTCTAAGGTATGCACTTCGTGAACATAAAACTCCTGTTCTTAATCTTCAGTGATGACCATTTGAGGCTTGAACAATTGTTTGACATGTGAAGGCTTTCACCTCGAAGCTGCTTATCTTGTTTAATGTTGGAGCATATAGGTTAATTGTGTTATTGACAACCCTGTTGGCACATGGCTCCTTGAGAACGAACATTGTTGGATGGATCTGCGCTGTCTTCTCTGTCTGTATATTTGCTGCTCCTTTTGAGTATCATTGTATGTCAAAATTTTGTTCCTTTGATTTGCAAACGTTGAATTGCTTAATTGATTACTAGCTATCAGCTTAAACTGCTTTTGTGCAAATGATTGATCATGCCTTGTTTAATATCAGAGGCTAGTCATAAGAACGAAAAATGCAGAGTACATGCCATTCTTATTGTCATTATTGGTCACAATATGTGCTATATGTTGGCTAGTGTATGGGCTTACGCCAGAAGATTACTATATTGCTGTAAGTAGATCATCACCAGACCACCTTCAATGGCTTTAACAGTTCCCCATTTGTCAAGTTCTACTGCATTATTGCTTATCAAACCCTTGTTTGTTTTTGCTTGTCCAGACGCCAAATATATTAGGTTTCATATTTGGGTTGATCCATATAGTACTCTACTTCATCTACAAGGATAGGAAAAGTGAGATCTTACCTGAAATTCAATCACAAGAAACAGCAGATGCGGCCCAAACGTGCAAAGACGGGTGAGAGAACACAGCAATCAAATTTCAATGTGAATCAATCTCAAGAAACAGGAACCGGTATTGTTGGAGAGGTTGCGAACAAGCCACAGGAACCAAGTGAAACCGATGTGTGACAAACTTACATATATATGGACATGAATTATATCCATCCGTCCAGTTCAGAAGTCATGCAGAGGGCTTTGCTTAGTTTAAAACTTGGAATTAATGGACGCAGAAGAACTTCACAACTTCCGTTAATGTTATTCTATACGAGTTGCAATTCACTATTTAGTCCTTTGCATTCTTCCTTGGGGATTTACTTACTAGCATCTTATTTTATGAATACGAATATAGACACTAGTAAACTTGTAGAAGATGGATTTGAGAAGAATGAACGAAGTTATTTCATTTGTTCTCATATGAATATATTTATACATTTGCTGTCAATAACTATTAACAGACTTAACAGTAAATTAACTCTAACTGTCAATAACTACTTCTTGAATTTCTAGACTTTTAAGACTCCTACATACTCCTCCTATCTCAGGAGTCTCGAGACAAGCCAACTTTGCTCCGCAAATACTCAAATCTCCTTCCTTTTAATGCCTTAGTGAATAGGTCCGTAATCTGTTCTTCTGTCTTGCAATATACAAGCTTAATCTCTCCTCCTTGCTGGATGTCTTGCAGAAAACAACACTTCATTTTGAAGTGTTTTGTTCTTCCATGGAATACTGGGTTTTGAGAGATTGCTAATTCAGCCTTGTTGTCTATCAACACCTCTGCACTCTTCTCCAATGAAAAACATAGCTCTTCCATTATCTACCTAAGCCAAATATCTTGATTCACAGTAGTAGTAGTTGCAATCAGCTCTGCTTCAACTGTAGACTGAGCTACCACACTTTGCTTCTTCGATCCCCATGAAAAACATCCTGTTCCCAAGCTAAAACAATAACCAGAGGTGCTCTTCATGTCATCTGAAGAGCCTCCCCAATCACTGTCCGAATACCCTCTCATCTTCATGCTTCCTGTTATGCCATACTTGAGACTAAAGTTGTAGGTTCCTTTGAGATATCTTAGGTCTCTCTTAGCTGCTATCATAGGAGTTTCTGTTGGTGCAACCATGAATCTTGAGAGCATGCTTACTGGAAACTGAATGTTTAGTCTTGTAGAGGTTATATACATCAGGCTTCCAATGAGACTTCTAAATCTACCCTCATTAGTGGCATTGCTTCTATCTATCTTCTGCAAGTTTTCTTTACAATTCATTGGTGAATTTGTTGGTTTACATTCCATCATGTGAAATCTCTTAAGAACCTCTCTGGTATATTTCCTTTGACAAATGGAAATCCCTTTATGATCTTGACAAACCTCCATTCCCAGGAAGTATGTCATTAAACCCAAATCTATCATGTCAAACAAATCCTTCAATTTGAGCTTAATTCCTTCAATCTCCTTAGCATTGTTCCCAGTCAGCAGTAGATCATCAACATAGATAGAAATGTAAATTAATTTGTCCTCTTACTTCCTCACGTAGAGAGTGAGTTCACTCTCACTTCTGATGAACCCAATATGCTGCAAGTAAGCATCTAGCTTGTCATACCAAGTTCTTGGAGCTTGTTTCAGCCCATACAAAGCTTTCCTCAATCTGACACCTTCTCCTCTTTCCTTTCTACAATAAAACCTTCAAGCTGCTCTACATAGATCTCCTCCTTCTGTGACGCCCTAATACCCCCTGGTAGAATACGGGGGCGCCATGCAGACAACATAACATACATGTATACAGAACTGAAATAAAACCAAAACATATAAAACATTGATCATGCAATCTCAATAACTTAAAGCAGAAGCAGTTCGGAGAAAATATAAATCATAAAGCACTGATCTTAATTACAACTTGCCAAATATAATATAATTTATCAAACTCCCTAGCACTGCCAATCCTCTTCTCCGACTCCAAATCTTGGAAAACACACCTATTAGAGTAAAAGTTAGCTGTGCAATTATGCTCTTTAGTAAGTCTCTTCACAGACAGAAGGTTACAGTCCAGAATAGGTATATAAAGAACACTGATTAAGACAAGTTTATCAGCTATTATAACAGTTCCTATTAATTCAACCTTAAGAACCTGTCCATTTATTACCTTGACAGCTTTATGACCTTGCCAAGACAAAATATCAACAAATAAAAATTTATCATAAGGCATATGGGCATGTGCCCCTGAATCAACAATCCAAATACCACGATTTGGGATTTTAACACCCAAGGCTCATATGGTCTCCATATGACTCGTAGATACAACCTTTTCAACTTTTAGATCATACTTGCTTAGAATTTTTCTAAGTAGCTCAACCTCCTCCTTGCTCACCGGTAGATTTTCACCTTCTACCTTGTCAATTCCAGCAATTGCATAGCTTTTACTCTCTGTTCTGGTTCTGTTTTTCAGATTGGACAACTTGCTATGGATCTTCCAACAAGTATCTCTGGAATGCCCAATTTTCTGACAGTGTTCACACCAAAGCTTACTTGATTTTTTCTTTAATTTTGGTCTAGTAGTTCCCTTGGTAGCTATAACTGAGGATTCAGGAACCTCATTATTGTTTAGAGTCCTATGAATCAATTGTCTCCTACTTTCTTCACACTTAACACGATTAAATGATCCCATGATTGTTGGAAGAGGACTGATAGCCATGATTCTGCCATGAACATCATCATAAACTGAGTTTAAGCCCAACAGAAACTTATACACTTGTTCTCGTTCCACAAACCTCCTTTAGCAAGTCAAATCTTCATTGCACATCCATTGGTGAGGATCATAAAGATCCAATTGTTGCCATAGCTTCACCAATGCTGTGCAATATTGAGATACTGTCTTCTCTGCTTGCTTGGTCTTCTCTCTCAAAAGACTCTTAATTTGGAACATGGTAGCAGTATTTTCGATAGTAGCATAAGTTTGTTTGGCGTTTTCCCAAATTTCTTTTGCAGATGTGGCTAAGATGAACTGCTCGCTGACTTCCAGGGTCATTGAGTTGATCAACCAACTTATAACAAGGTTGTTTTCGGCCATCCAAGTCTGGTATTTTGGGTCTGACAGGTCGGACGCAGTAGTTGGCGCTGTGCTTAAGTATTTTTCTTTCCCTCTCCCTCTTATGAACGTGAGCACCGAGTGGGACAATGGTAGATAATTATTCCCATTCAGTCTATGACTGACTATGCTGGAGTTGTCAGCACTGTTCTGGAGAGAGGATGGGTTCGATGATAGTGGAGCCACACTAGATGAGCCAACAGCAGAGATCTCCTCTGACTCGACTTGCATGGCTCTAATCGACCCAAACGAAATCATTCCTAAGTATTCTGCTTAGACTCTAATACCATGAAAAAAAGTGGGGAATAATATTCTGTATATTTGAATAGAAAGTATACAGTCGTATATAGGATATAGGCTATTACAAGTAGAAGTTTAAATCTGGAAGGTTATCCAAATCTATCTAATCTAATATAATCTAATCCCTTAAATTAAGGGATTTTGAACTTATTCTATATTAACTATATACAGCCTATCTATATCTTAATATAATCTAGATATAGCGGTATAGTATCTTAAGTAGAATATCAGTCATAATATCCTACCGACACTTGTGTTAATACTAAGTTAGAATTAATCACATTGATGTTGAAGTATTTATGTTTGAATTAATCACCTACAATTGATTTCAATACTATGATACGTGTCATTGTTTACACTTGTGTATCAAGAAAGTAAGTTTTTGCTGTGACTCCTAAGCTTGTGGAATTTTTCACCGATAAGCCTCATGGGAGCTGCATCACAGGTTTCCAACCTATATATCGTCCTAGGGGTTTATTATACCTCAAATCATCCATATGACCTCAGACTCATTCCACATACAGTAAATACTTAGACTATTAAAGAAGAATATAAAAACTCATCAATGATTATAAGAATATTATAAACAACAACACAAAATCAAGACCTCTTTTGCATTCACACAAAACCAAACGCATCAAAATTGTATTATTAAATCAATACATATAGTAGAGATTAGTTGGACAACTTACCTGGATGGACAGATAACTACAGACTACAAAGAAGAAGGATGAGTGACACTCTTCAACACAATATAGGGCCTACAAAAAAGAATATTTCGTATTTAATATAATAAACTTGTTCAATAGTTTTGTTATATCTTTAATATATTAAAGCAAAGCAAAAAATAACGCAATTTGAGTTTTGATATATAAAGCAATACAGAGAAAATCTATTATTTAAGCTAAAACACAAACATATGATGCTAATTAGTTAACTGGTGGAAATACACCACTGTTTGAAAAGGAATGCAAGAGTATGCAAGATAAAAGAAAGACATTGTGAACATCAATTTAAGAATTTCGAAGTTCAAATCCATCAGGCTCTTTGGCCAAATATAGCAAATTCGTTAAAAGTAACATCATTACTAATCATAAATCTTAAAGCTTTATCCTTTTTCATACACCGTAATCTATACCCTTTTAATCTAACAATATACCCAAAAAATACAGACTTTACCACTTTAGGCTCCTATTTGCAATCATTGACATAAGCATAAGCAGGGAAACCAAATATCCTCAAGTTAGAATATTAATAAGGAGTATCGTAAATTTGAGGAGTCTTAAAATTTACTACACTTGATGGAGATATATTAACCAACTAAATAACAATGTTAATAACTTTAACCCAAAATTGTTTCAAAAGACCAACATTTAACCACTGTATGAGTATTTAGTTTATCCATTTTATACTATATTTTATTGTGGCATATGACAAACAGTGCAGTGCCTCACTATACCTTCCTTGTTATAAAACTCATGTCTGTTGCAATTTTTCAAGTCATTTTTCCTTTTGAATGTCTTGACTTATCTTCCAATACGTTTTCAAACATTGGCTTCCACTTCTTAAACTTTTCAAATACTTCATCCTTTAATTTCATAAAATGCACTCTGTACTGTTCTTAAGCAATCATCAATGAATATGAGAAAATAAATGCATCCTTTATGGGATTGAACAGGAGCTGGACCTCATAACTTTGAGTGAATATAATTAAGAATACAAGTTGAGTTATGCATGCCAAAATTAAATTTTAACCTGCACTGCTTTCTCAGAACACAAGACTCATGTAAATTCATCTTTTTAGCCACAACTCCATCCAACAATTTTTTTAACTCAAAATCTCAAGTGTTTACTCACTTATACGACTTAATCTACAATGCCACTCTTTTGTAGTACCATTATTCTCCCCTAATTATTGAGGTATAGCTACTGATTCTAGTACGATCCTGCTTATTAAGACATACATCATACTATAATTTCCATTCATTATAATTATGATGCCCTTTATCACTTTTAGCTACTTATCACCATCAGAAAACTTATATATCAAGAGTACCTTAAAAAATCCAATTCTTTTAAAGCTTAGGAATATGCCAGACATCTAATATTCTAATAATCCCATCATACATTTGGAATTGTACTAAATCACTTCCTTTAATAAAATAATCTCCATTATCATCCAATATGATAGTATCATTCCATTGTTTGAAAGAATAGAACTAGTCCTTGTTAAAGGTCATATAACAAGATGTGGCATTATCTATCACACACCAATTTGCAGAATCAAAATTACTAACTGTCAAATAATTATTGTCTCTTCCATCCTCTTCATCAAAATTCACTTACATTAAAATAATACTTACTTTTCTGTTTATCTCCTTTTTCTCATTTTCCTTCTTCCACTATAGATAATCCCTTTTAAAGTTCCTATTCTCTTTATAGTTAAAGTATCAAACAATTATCCATTGATTTGGAACGTGACTTGCTCTTATTTTTAGTATCATTTTCCTTGCCCCTACATTTTTTGATGACCAAACCGAAGTCTAATCCATTTTCATGTATATTAAAACATTTTTCTTAAATTACTTAGATTTCGGAGCATCTTTCACACTACTGGTATAAGTAATCCTTCTCCTATATAATATAGTATCAACAAAATTTATATATTAACTAGAGATTGTTTTTGTACATTGCACATGATTCACAGGATATTTAGAAATTTCAAATAAGGAGAAAACCATTAAAGAGACCATTCAGAACTTTCGTCGAACACTTTAAAGGCATAACAGATTCATCCCAAATAACCTAAGCAAATCATGTCTTTTTCCTCCTCAACATTTTCCATAACATTGCAAAGACAAATACACCATAGATAATCGAAACAAACACAAAAACACCACAAAAACTCCAAGGTTCGTGCAATGTTCGAACATATATACCAACACTATGTATACAAAAATCATAGAGAACAAATGCTGAATGACTTACCTCTGCTAAAGGATACAAGGATAGTGGTCGGAGAAGACAGAGGCACACAAATGCTGACGAGAAGAAGAGGAATCGACGACAGAAAAATAGGAGAGAGGAAAATAACGAAAACGAAACGAAAACACAAGGGAGAGGGAAGGGGGGACTTAGGGTAGGTCAAACGTGTAGGAATAATTCCTCTAAGTTTTGTGTCTTTAGCAGAAATAATGCCAGATTGGAAGAGCTTACCAGTAGGCTTCCATTGTTTTTGTGTTGTAGTGGCCTTCCAAGGGTGTGAAATAGGTATTTCAATTTGTTTAAGATCACCCTTTGCATCCAGTTTTAAAATAGGTAGCTTGTGAAGCAATATGGAGTCCTTGCTCACTTCAATGCAAATTTTAGCATAATATATCCGCTCCACGTTAACCATTGGTGAATCCATACAAACAAGTTTGCCTATTGAACTCGAGACGTATGTTACGAAATTGGACCAGATGGGAAAGGCGCCTATGCTATCCCTATCACAATCTAAACCAGGTCTCTATTTTTTAAAAAACATTTTGCTGTCCCCAACATGTTGGGGGCTAGATTCGATGATTTCAATCAAATTTTGTTCAAAAGAAAATTTTTAAAAAAAATTCCCATCTTCCATCATCATGGTTCTCTCCAGACCTTTCTTTCCCCAACTAGCAACCTTCCAATCCCTCACCACTGGGAAAGCTGGACGCTTGCTCTAGAAATAACCCTACCAACGCAAATGACCAATCCATTGCTCCGGCTTGCAATAATTCCTTAGGGGAAGATAAGACTCCATCCTTCGGCACATTAGGGTAATGTTTAAGCTTATCTTTATTGTGTTGGGTGTTCAATTTGTTCTTCCATGCCCCTTGGGTCTGCGTATACTCCTCACTGGCTCCTGCCGCTTCAGTTGCTTCATGCGGCTGTGAAGCGACAGTTTTATCCTTAACAGCTGTTGCGAGTTAAGGGTATTCCGTTTAGTTCAAGGTGGGGGGTCATCCCAAGGCACCTCCGTTGTCGAGGCCCTCCAAGGCCTACCCCGAGTTGGTAATTTCAGGAGATGAAAAATAGTACCTGAATGGTGGGGCGGGAAAAGAAGGGTAGGGTAGCTCTTCCACATCTCTAATATTAAAGTTTCTTTCATGTAAGATCTATTGTACTTACAAACGATTCGTTTATTTTAATTAAATAATGTTGTATATAATATTAGATTCTTAGCGACCAAAAAGCATGCAAATGGAAAGTCATCAATTTATCTAAAAATGACAGAGCATTGTTCATATGGGCATTTAAAAAAAGAATGTCAGAGCTTATAACACTTTGGATTTTTCTATTTTCCTAAACCTATAAGAGGCAATGGTATGGTTGGTATGCGCAAACGACATTCATTTGTCAGATGCATAGGGAGCCACATGTGAAGATAAATGTTATTTAAATTATAGAGTATGCTTTCAGTCAGAAATCTATTCATTTGTCAGAAGCACAGGGAGCCACATATGAAGATAAATGTTATTTAAATTATAGAATATGCTTTCAGTTCAGTCAGAAATCTACTTCTTCTTCCCTCTTTTCAACTAAAAGTTTCACATGATTCCATGTGTAAATTACATATTGAAATCAAGTCATAAATTTTAGTGAAAAGAAGAAATTCACTATTTAAGTAGCGTAAAGGCTTTTAAGATGTTTAGGTGATTAAATTTGAGTCATCGTAAAAATTATTCAAGATATTTAAATGTTAGAAGATGAGAAATCAAGATTTAAGGAACGATTTGGTTCAAGTTGATCATATTATTTATGTGATCCTAAAAGCCCAAAAGAGTAAAATTAGGCGTTGAGCCGTATCCAATTATTTCTTTGGTAATTAGTAAGAGGCCAGCGAACAGTCAACCGTAGCGACGTGTCTTGGGAGGAAACAGTTGTTCGGTATTCACAATAAAGCATTGTTCCAAGAAGTAAAAAGCTAATGCGACCCACTAATTCGGGCCGAGTTTTCACTTTCATTCACTTGCGGGTGTTTCATGACTGGCTGGCAGGCACAAACAAACAAACCTTTAGAGATCGTCATTCAACTCACATTGGTTTATTATCGCACTTAATTTTGAACGTGCAAAAACTCCATTCCTACTTCTACCGTGAAGGATATTTACAGGAAAAGGCTTGTTGTCGGTGGAAAGTAACTTTTATGACTTTCACTAAGGATATTTACCGTGAAGGATTCGTTGCTTGTAACACCCACCGACAGAACTAACTTCTCCATACTATTTTTGCTTTATAATTGTATACAAGGGTAAACTTATAGTAAAAAATCCCATGTTGGTGTTTTGCAAATGCTCAATAATAATGCCGAAGGCAATTCAGTTCCTCGGAGACAAATAGATTTCGTTTTTATCATACCATGCATGAACTAAAAATATTAGAAGCAACGTTGTGAATATTATATCGGAGTTAATATCAAATTAGA
>JAOQMP010000004.1:9616773-9627934 GCA_027563575.1 Erythroxylum pedicellare
ATAAGATAAAATATTTTTATTGATCTTTATTAATGAACATTGTATAAGAGAATTTAACTAATTAAAAATAATTTATTTAAATTTTATATAACATGTAATTATCACGAGTAATAAAAGTATAATTATATTCATACTAACAATCAAATATATTTTATTTTTATTTGAAAAAAAATAAAATTATGGAAAAACGACTGCAATAGAAAAAACACCTATTGCTCTTTCACTCAATATTTATTACGACGACGCCATAAAGAATAAAACAGGCTACTTGGCAAATCCTCATTGGTGAAAAGCGTTGTTTCTGTACGGAACTCTACACTACGAGCGATCTGTTCTTCCTCCTCAGTTGAATACCACCCAAGTAGGGTTTCTCAATTTCCCTAATTTGCCGATTTATTGCTTGAAAATTTCAAGCTCAATTGGACGATGAAAAATCGGAGGCCAAAAGAAGGAGAAGCGAGAAAGGGGAAAATTGAGGGCTCAAAATCAATGAACGTGAAGAAGAAGAAGAAGAACATGATGAGATTGGGTGGATCGGGTCTATCACTTGAAGCTTTCGCTAATGCCAAATCCAAGAACAACAACTATAATCCTGCTCTTATAAGTACTAACATCTTCAATCTTTTACAGTTCTTTTAGAGTGGATTTTCAGTGGGAAATTGAATTTTTACCGTGCTCGAAGTTTTAATTTAGGTGGTCAGGGCGCTAGTTACCTTTCATGAGCCCACAGCGTCATTTCAACTTTCGATTTTAGCCACTCCTAGTTATGGTTGTCGTTATTTACCATATACATCTATTGAAAATTTTCGGTAAAGTTGCGTGCTTTTGAAACCCAGCTTCTTCCTCAGCTGGACTTCTAAGGTGGATGAGTGATTGTAAACGTGTTATTGGCTATGTTGGGGCATTCCTCCATCTTTATGCAGCATAGTTTTTCTTTGTTGGTTGTCATTTAGTTACCTTAATATTGTTGTTATAATTTTGAGGAAGAAAACACATGATGTGCTTTAATAATTCTGTGTAGAAATTCTCAATATACGGGATCTTCTAGCTCATATATATGTATAGTGCGCACAATGTCTAATTTGATGTGAAAAAGTGGTGTATTGGGTACTCCAAGAGGCATATTCAGATCTCTTCAAAAAAAGAGGCATATTCAGAGATGGGAATGTGATATGCTAGGACTTGTTGATGTATAGCAGCTTCAACCAGGATTTTTGTGTGTTTTATAGGTGTGTTGCTCCTTTTAGCAGTCATGGACACAATTGTAGGGTCTGATTTTGTAAGGATAGAATGATGAGGATTCAAGTATGTTTTTGGACAACCAAAGATGAAAAGAATTCAAGTTTCTACTATCCAATTTTTGGCTTTTGTTACATCTAATACCTTACTAATACCCTTGTTTTTTCTGTATTTGTCATTAGAAAAGCAGAGGGAGTTCTATAAGACTGCTAAATATGTGAGCAAGTTTAAGAAGCAATTAAAACAGCAAAGCCATCTGAATGATGCCATTTCAGCTGCAATGCCCCCAGAGGTAAGAAGTTTCTCGTCTTGTGAGCTTTGTTCAGATTCATTCTGGAATTTACTTCTTTTACTTCGGCAACACTTCAATATCATTGTCAAAATTGGTTTTTTTCTTATTACATTGTCCAAATGTTTGTGATTAACTAGCGACAGGGTTTCCATTGCTTATTTGTGTTTCATGTTCAATTTATCAGTTTGGTGTAACATTTGATACTGTTTTAGAATGCACCAATGAGACTTGGAGTTTCTTAATTTAAATTCAATCATTTGCTCCTGTCCCAAATGATCTGGAGGTTTGCATGTGACCCAACCCGTAGATTCTTATCGCAGGATGAAAATCAAACTGGAGAAACTAGTGAGATGGTTAAAAGGAGCAAGACGAATAAGAAGCCACACTGTCTGAGAGAACTATATGAGAAGCAGCGGGAGGAGCAACAAAAAGCAAGGATTGAGAAGGAGGCAATTTTGAAAGCTAAGAGGGAAGAGAGGGAAAAGGCTGAAGTTCAAAGAAAGGAAGCTAGGGAGAAGATGTTAAAGAAGACTCGGCATGGTCAGCCTGTTATGAAATACAGAATTGAGCATCTTCTACAGAATATTCAAAGTTTAAAGTGAATTTCACTTAACAGATTCTTAACCTTAACCATTTTCTCTTGTACTTAATCACAGTTACGACGTTTACATTCTTGAGCCTAGTCATTATCGTACCACCCTTGCTGAGTTACAAGTTTTAAGTGTCAAAAATGATTTTGTTTAATACTACCGGTTTGTGCGAGTTTCACATCTGTGATTGGTTGAGTGATCTATAGATTCTTGTGCTCACATGTTAAACTAGACTTTGCTATTACCTGAAGTTCAAAGTATAGAGGTAGGTCTCACGTCTTATGAACAGAATGATTTAATTATTTTGAATTTGTTAGGGTAAATCTTGTTTCATTTTATATATAACTACGCAAGGCTGTTATGCACACTGTAAAAAGCCGTCGCTTGAAAAATGAATGAATGGCAGTGTATATGTTAAGACATTAGATTAGAACTTAGAAGGTATAGATAATGTATCATGGCCTAGAAATGTGAAATTTTGAAAGGGAAACAGAATTGCGTGGGGATTTGCCAGAATCACCAAGGTCTTCCCACCATTGCTGACACAATCTTAAGTACTCCTACCATGGAGCTGAGGTCGAGTACATGGGGTCAAGGGGCGATAACAATATTAATGACCATAGCCATGAGAAAATTCGTAAAATCCATCCAATTTAAAGCTTATGGCTTTCTCCATATCTGCTGCGTTAACCCAAGAGGAAAGGAATACATTGACTTTCCTCTCCGCCAATCGACTGATCGAGTCTATATTGCAGATGGATACAAACAGTCAGCCTTAGTCCGTATGTTTTGTGGGTTGAACTCCAAACTAGACATCCTTAGCATACTCATTTCTCTTTTGCATATTTTCCCTTTTCCCTATTTCTTTAGTAGACACGACATGGAGCATAGAACATTCAAGTTATGGCCATGATGAACTCCATCACCCTGTTGAGGCTTTATAGTATTGAACCAATGGGTACAAAAGAAATGATTGACACCGATTATTCATGTATAGCAGTGCCACAATCATTGATTCCCTAGTCAAAATGCACCTGGGTTTGCCTTATCTAATTGACCGTGGATGTGGGCCATTACCCTTATACCGTGGCAAGACATATAACTGTTTATACAATACAACAGTATCAATGTGTGTCTGTTGCCCCATGATGAGGTGAAACAGTAAAATGTACAGAGATGAAATCAGCAGCAATCATCGTAACAGATAATGATGGATCATAAATACATCAAACGTGTGGCCATTATGAACATTATTTGATTTTAGCCCACTTGTAGCAGGGATAGACAGACATACACAAACGTATATATAAATATTCACTTAACCTTTTTTTTAATCTTTCTTTTCTATTCTTCTAGGCTAGACTATATGTATATATAAATATTCACCTAACCTTTTTTTTTAATCTTTCTTTTCTATTCTTCTAGGCTAGACTATCTATGACACGTTATTGTCTATTCATTTGTCCACACACATAACCTTGTCTTTTATTAACATTTGCTCATCTTAGTGGAGTATCTGAGCAACCTTTAGGTTTGAATTTCAATGGCTACGTCAATGTGCAGAGAAATTGGTAGCTTAGCCGTTCGCCGGGACGCTGGAAGTCAGATGGGTGGTGTGGGATCTGGGAAAGTGAGCCTAAGGAGGAGCAAAAAGTTGTGGACATGAACCAATGTCACCGAATCTATGACTTGACTCGAAAGTCGATGCTCGCAAATTTAACAGAGGCAAATTGACAGCCCAGAGAGAAGAACTCCTTTTCTTAGCTTTTGGTTATTGTTCCACCCTCAAGAAGCTTTTCCCGGTTCCCTCCAACATATATTGCTTGACACGTGTTTTTGGGAACAATTTAAAGTTTTGAATCAGGAATTACGGTGACAGTTGTAAATGTTATACGTTCACCTGTGGTTAATTTCGTAATATTGCGATAGAGCACTCCATCTGTGGGCACAGAAACTCTATCTTAGAAGCAAAACGTACTTTCGAACCATTACAACTTTGCTTCTTCACGATCGGAAAACCAGAATACAGAAACTCTATCTTAGAAGCAAAACATACTTTCGAACCATTACAACTTCGCTTCTTCACGATCGGAAAACCAGAATATTGTCAATGGTTCATCAGGAAAATGCTTGACGACTTCAGGCTTTTTAAATGGATAATAAAGTGAATTCCAAATAATTACTCATAAAAAGTAATGACCACTGACTCAGTATAGACGGTGGTCTGCTCAAGTTGTTAGTGAACAAGATTTGAAGTTGAAAGACAAGCTAGAATAAAAACGCTAAACCAAGGATAAAGCAAAATCCATCCCAATTTTGTGAATGAATTTAAGACTTTATTTCTTACAAAACAACAATTTCACCAAAATAATTGTCCTAAGGACGTCCAATAAAGTTAAGAAAGAGCAGCACATCTGGAAATAGTATACACTACACCGATTACCCCCTAGTAAATAACAACTCTGCTTGATACAAAAGTTTTGATCTTTTTTATTAAGCACTAAATGTAAACCTATAACTTAGCCCAGACTAAAATAGATGGCAAAAGAGCTCTCAAGCCTCGGTACACCCTCCAAACTTCAGCCCAATTGGGGCTGCCATTCAGCCAAGGAGATGGTAAATTGGCGAGAGCATATAGACAATGTACCTTTTGTATCCATCTATCACATGCCGGGCGATACGTAATGACAGATTGAATCAAGTTTGTTGGCAGTCAATGAATGCAAAGGACCTCTCAAGATATACTGACGGCAGCATCTTCATCCATCGTCCAAACAAAACCAGGCATGTCATTCCTAGGCCCGGCAACTGTCCTATACATGTAAAGCTTCTCAACATGGTAGCTGTCTGGCCTCGAATCTGGAGGTCCCCTCTCCTCAATAACTTCAACGTTGAGCCTGGGCATCTTCTGTCCCAACAGTTTACATGCCCCAAAACTCACCGAACAAGAAGACATCCAAAGGGATCGCATTGTCTCCAGCTTTGTAGCGTTGGCCAAGAGAGCCTTGTCCCCAAAGGGACAATCCCTAATCTCTAGCTTGCGAAGATTTTCACAACCAGACATCACATGATGGAGTCCTAGATCACTTTCACCAGCAAATGCCACAGACAGCATCTCTAGTTTCTTGGCATAAGTTCCAATGTACTCAAACACACGATCAGTAAGGAAACCTGAGAGAGAAAGGCGCCGTAGATCTTTGCAATGCTCTACAATGGCTCCAAAACCAAAATCTAGTGGCTGCTGCGTGAGATAGTCAGGAGCTCGTGGCTCAATAATGCAAAGGCGAAAACGAGTCATGTTTGGACGGTTCCTGGCAATTGTAACTAAGGCCGCATTACTCATCTGACGGCAAAAGTAAAGTACCGACTGAAGCTTAGGGCAGCCCTGAGAAACAGCAACCAGGCCTCGTTCTGTTAAAGATACATTAGGTTCTTCCCCAAATGGGTCAGATGGAAAGACCCTCAATTCTTGCAAGTCCTTGCAAAATTCTCCTAGAGCTTCAAGTCCAGTATCTTCAATGCAATCCAATACCTACAATAACACTCTATAAGCAAGAGAAAACAGTATGAATGATTCCTGTCTAAGCTGCATTTAAAGTATCACAAGATGAGAGAGAAAATTTCAACACTTCACAGAAATCTTTCACGCACTAATAGACAAGTAGGAATAAAAAATTAATTCATCCAATCGGTTTGCATGTGTTTATATACTAGATACAAAGTGCAAAAGTTACCCAAAAGCGCTGCAAACTCTGGCATTGAGTGACCAGCTTTAAGAGATCAGGATTTTGAATAACTGCGTCGCTCAAGTTCAAAGAAATAAGGCGAGAGCATATAGGATAAAGCACCGGGAGGTAACTAGGGACTACATCCCAAAATCCAGATAGGCTTTTCAGTTGTTGACACCCAGTCAAAGCTCCCGACAGATTTGAGAAGACATCAGATCTCAACTCAGCAGAGTAGGCACCTGTTCCCAATTCAACCAGCTGAGGAGCTCGGTGAAGAAGGTCAGCAAGACTCTCAAGGGGCACAGCTTGATTAAGTCGGAGATTTTTCAGATTGGGACATCGGCCCACAAGGCGCTCCAGGGCCGAGAAATTCACCTCAGACCGTAAACAAGAAATATTGAGAGAGACAAGTGATGTGAAGGTGTCAGGAAAATGGCTCAACCAATGCCCACTTAGATCCTCTACCTCACTCTCTCGCAAATCCAGCTCTCTCAGATTCCTGCACACGATTAAGCACTTCCAAATATTAGCAAACAGAGACGCTTGCTCAGAGAACTTTGCAAGAAAGATGACAGTTACTATAGCATTCAGGCATAAACGACAGACTTAGAGCAAGACAAACTAAACAAAAATTTGAACAAAAGAAAGAACAGTTTAAGGTCACCACTAGGATGATTTAGGAATCTAAAGGTGGCATAAGTGCAAAACTGTTTTAAACCCGCTACAATTACTTTCCTGCAAAAAACATAAACAAAACATAACTTCCTAATTTTGGGAATCCAAAATCAACAATGAGCGACCCTAAATAGAGGTTGACGGTCCAGTACCAAAGTTCAAAATTTTTACATATGTAAGCAAGAATGTCAACACAAAGCGAAAGTCACCAAAAGCAACACAGAGAGTACAAATGCCCAAAACAGGATAAAGTCCTGGTTAAAACATCCAAACAAAACCCACAATGCACAACAAAACAGAAATCAAAATCCAAAACTACATCCTCAGCGATAAA
The DNA here is from genome assembly GCA_027563575.1 of Erythroxylum pedicellare. Classification (NCBI taxonomy): domain Eukaryota; kingdom Viridiplantae; phylum Streptophyta; class Magnoliopsida; order Malpighiales; family Erythroxylaceae; genus Erythroxylum; species Erythroxylum pedicellare. The sequence goes on from JAOQMP010000004.1 coordinate 9,623,632, forward strand.
TGCACGCATGCGACGAGGAAAATTTCAAAAATAAATGCAAGTTATTGGTACGATCTTGACTGGATTTCCACATTGCAGGTGATTCACGAACCACAGCAGATTCAACATAAACCAAGAGAGATAAGAGAAAAGGAGGCACTCAAATCCGGCCAAAACTCAAACAAAAAACCAAATGGAAACCAAAATCCAAGTAAACTAATTCCAAATTGCCAGAAAAGAGAGTGAGAGAAAGGAGAGATTCGAACAGCAGGGAAAGAGAAACCAGAAAAATTCCAAGGTTCAGCTAAGCTAAAAACCTTGAACAAGAAAGCCAACCCAAACTAGATCTTCCCCCACATTCAACACCATTCTCAAAACAAAACACAAAATTTCACTTTCATTTCGTATGCAACATAAATAAGCTACAAGCCATCAAAAGCTTCACCATTTCCGTACCTTTCCGGCTTGACTGTTAACATAATTCAACTGTACCCCTACTCCAAAACCAAAACCAAAACTAACAAGATTAAACATTTAAATCTCCTTACACTTTCTCAAGCTCTCACGACCCACAAAAACAAAATCTTCTACAGAAGAGAAGAAGGAACAAAAAAATACCTGCAATTAGCAGCAATGGAAGCGAGACCGTCGGTAGAGAACCCTTCGCAAGAAAAAAGCACCAAGACCTTGAAATTCTTAAACGACTTAGCCATCAGCTCCAAAGCCTCATCACTAACCACCATTCTCTTCAATCTGATCTCTTCGAGCCACGGATACGCCGTCGACATGGCCTCGATCCACGGAGACACGTAGCCTCCCCAACCCTTGGGTACCAGATCGAAGTCTGCGAAGTGAGGCTTCCCCTTGAGCTCCACCGATCTGACGTCCGGAAACCTCCTCACCACCGTCGCCGGACTCACCGCGTAGCAGTTCCCAACGAAAATCCTGCGGCGACACCACCTCTCTATCTCGTACCACGACTTGCACACCAAAGATATCGAGTTCCTGTCCTTGTCGTTTTGTATAAACGAGAAAACATGCTCTAAAACTTCCTCAGGGAAGGAACTCGCCATTCTCACCATCAATGCCTACTCGACGTCGTTTCGTTGGCAGTTCCTACACTGTAAATGAGAAAGGAAAAGGCAATAGAAGCTCTGGCTTGTAGTCGTTGTTGTTCAGATCTAAGAAGTCATGAACTAAGCTTGCAGAGCTTACAGGGATTGTCCGGTGTGCTTTTAGTGAGAGAAAGAGGGAGAGTTTTAGAGAGCGAGAGTGATTGAGAAATTATCGACATATTAAGGACACGGAGGTGACATTGTTTATCGACTCGGTCAAGTTAAAAAAGGGTTTTTCCCTTGCATCAAATATTAGATGTTTAGGGTTCTTACATTTGATTTCTTGGGGTTTGATGTTTGACACCTGGGTAGAGATCAATATTGGCCGTTGGATGGGCGGTGCAAGAAAGAGACCTTATCCGTTGTCGATGAACTGGAGCCGCAGGAAACGGGTGCATATAAGAGGACGTGGCGATATTTTTGAATTTCTCGTTTAGTCATTTTTTCTAATCACTTATGGCGGGGTGGTGATAAAGTGCAGCAAGGAGGAATCTCATGATTCGCGTTGCACGGCTGGATCTGAGGGATCGGATATCGAGGGGACCACAATCGAGACTCAAGAGAGAGAGAGAGTTAAATAATGAGGAATGATCTGACGTGATACATTGGCATCATGACCGTCCAATCATAGTTGACTCCCTTGTTCTGGTTCGCTGCAGGTACCATACCACCCCTATTATCATTGGGTGCAGAGAGACACATTACTAGAATCATTTATTAGGTTCCAACGGCCTTGATCTAATCTTATAAGACACCGTTTCAATCTGTCTATGATCATGTAAAGTACAAACATCAGGCGCGCGTTGGATCTTAATGTAAGACCGTCATATTGGTAACACTTTTTGACAGTGTACGGACTCCTTCGAAGTGCAACGAAGAGGTCATTTAATTTATATATTTTTTATTTTCTATCCAACACGATCACCCAGAAACAGGCTAAGGCTTGCGAGTGCGTCGGTAATTAAAACTTTTTCCTTTCTTCCTTGTAATTTTTAACGACTCACGGTGACGGTGAAAAAGAAAAAGTTGATTCGTCCCTACATGACCTCAGGTGCCGAAATGAATTGACTCAAATACCCCTCATCTGTACACACAGTAACAGCGCGATCTTAATGGCTTATATGTGAAGGGTATTGCGGTCATAAGTGAAAAGGACATGGGACTATGGGGGTGGCACTGTAGCAGCATGGAGTCACATCGTCCTGTCCTTTTTTTGTCGAGAAAAGCTGATATTGGTCAAAAAACGAAGGGCAAAGCTCTTAAGTTAGTAAAGGGAAAATCTGGACCGTTGATCTCAATCTGGAAAGTTTTTGTCTCGACTAGGAGAGATACCATGCTCAGAAATTTAGGAAGTAATGAGGTATAGTATTAAGAAAGGGTAGCCGAGTTGTGAAGGAGGCAAGTTAATTGGTTAGAAATGGTGATTAGGGTTTTAATTATAATTATATAATTAATAGAGAGACATAAATTAATTGAGCCCACGCACGGTTCTCCGGGAATCTCTCCCTCGTCCTCGAGTCGAGTTGGATGTTGCTTGGACTTGGGCTGTACAAGAATTGTAGTGTAGTCGCACACCACCCACCTTCCTTCCGAATCAATATCACACTTTTTCTTAATTTTTATAAGAGCCAATTCTACTTCTTAAATTACAAGATTGGACAATTCCAATCTGAACCTATAATGAGCATGTAACAACTTTTTTTTTTTAATTTTCGGGATATTTGAGGGTTGCATGTGAAGTGTTAATAATTAAAGCATCCTGGAGGATTTTAAAAAGGTAGGATGAGGTGAATTAGGCTAATAAAAGAGGAGAGGGTTAGATGGTGATAGTTGTCTACTGCTCATGTACTGGAAACTTAGGGTTTGACATATACTCACATAGGCGGAGCTCCATAAGAGTGTCAATTTCGTCGTAAGGTTCAGTTCGATTACAACACAAGAAACGACAATTAGGAACTACTGAAGCTACCTAGTTGCCTTCGGTTCAATTGTAATAATATCATTTTACTTTTTAAAAATATAAAACATGGTTCAAATATTGTCACTAACCTTCTATTTGAATAGATGCGGGGGATATTATTGTTACGTAGTGAGGTAGAGGTATAATTGATTACAAGAGATGAGGACGGAGAATTTAAGACAGAATTTCCTGAATCATGAAAATGCTCCAGTACTAATTTCCATCAGAGCAGCTGGTTCTTCAGTGAGTGCAATTATTTATTGCACAAAAGTGGTAGCACTGAAAATGGACTTGAGATCGCTCTGATAGTTGTGTTGCATTGAAGCCATTGATGATAACACTTAACAATATGCATTTAGTGGTGAGAGATTGGGAACACCACGACCCTTAAAGAGCAATTACGCATCTAAAAGAATGATACTCACATCCATCGCTCACGCTCATGAAAATAACGTATGGGCAATAATTGAACACTATCTTTTTCAGTTGCTTTTGATGACAATACCTACGTGTCATCTGCCTGCAAATTCTAGGATACAGTTATATTCATGTACGGCATTTACGCCTGACACAAACATATATTTTGAATCATTTATAACTAATACAGTTTAATACTTTGATTTCTATATTTAATTTAAAATTTAAGATCAAAAAATACAAATATTTCATATTTGATACTTACGCAATAAATATTTTAAGATATTTAAAATACATAAATTTAAAGTATTTTACACCAACTTCCATCTTCCAGCTTCCTCTTGATGGTTTATGTCTGAAAAGAAATGCTTCTTGTCAATAATGACAAACAGAGGAATAAAATTGTAGATAACAACAAAAGGCTGCCAGTGATGAGGATATTTCTGCATATTAACAACCTCTAAAAATCTTTATAAAGAAAGTGTATTTGATGAAACGATTCCTTCACTGATCACATTAATGTAGCTGCCTATGATAACCCTTCTTGTTGGAGATTTCTAAGGCCTAAATTCGACTCCTCCTTTTCCCTCTAATTACCACTTTAAAGTTACTCCAACCATTACACCAAAATTTTACACAAAATATAATGATCACATATCTTAAAAGAATATTAATTTATATTTATACAATCATTTATTTTCATGAATTTATTTTATTTATAAAAATTAAATTTAAAATTATTCTTAATTAATTAATATATTCTTTATTTAACATATAAAATTCATATTGTTGTAATTTTAGATTGATTCTAATATTTAGTTTGGTTGTAGTT
>JAOQMP010000004.1:9716508-9733650 GCA_027563575.1 Erythroxylum pedicellare
ACCTATACGACATTGTTTTGGTAATCATTTAAACATGTAAACCCTTCAGTTGGAATGACATCATTTTGTTATAGTTAAAAGACGACGGCTAAAATGAATTTTTACCGATCTATTTACTGATTGAAGTATCTGTTAGTAAACTTTTTCGTCTGAATTTAGCGACAGAAATTTATACCGTTGCTAAAGTAATATTTCCAAACAACATTACTGATATCTATACTATTTCCTTCGGTAATAGCTTACGGTTTTTGTACCGGCGGTAATATTCTGTCGTTATTTTTAAGTTCTCTTGTAGTGTATGACTTCCATCGGCGTAAACGACTTTTATATTTCCTGTGCTTTGCACACTAAACCATCACTTTCAAAGCCTTTCCTAGACTAAGATATTGGTCATTGATGAAGCTCCACCCATTACCATCAACCCCCACAAACATATTTAAAAACTAGTTCCAAGAATCATAATTCTCGCCTTTCACCACTGCTGACAATAAAGCACAACCTAAGAACATCTTCGAAAAGCATGCGTCCAATCCAATTATCTTCAATCAACCTTGTACAAACCAAAGTCTCAGTGCTCCAAATCCCATATTAAACATCTTAAATGCCTTTCTAAACTTGTCTCAATCTTGAATCTCTCTCCTTTATTTTTTCCTAAATAACTCATGCTCATACAGCCACAATACAGCCACAACATTGCATAATTTTGCTTCATGGAACTCCCCAATATTTTTATTACTTTCTTTATTTCCCTATAACACATCACTTTTGTAAAACTAAAGGCAAACTTTTCAGCTAAATCAATAATCATCTCCTTCACATTCCAAGATGAATTTCTTCCAAACCTCTTTAAATATTCTTTTAGAAGTCATGTGGAGTTCACTTGCCTACTCCTTACGTCCCTATTGCAAGTGTACTTAGGATGATAAACTCACCAGCTATGAATGTCTTCTCTTCTCCTTTTCAACTGCTAAAACTTCTACAGCTATTCAACTCATGTCCCTTTGTCTGTTATCTTTGCTTTTATAGGTAAAATACAAAATTATATTCAACCAATTGAATTGGCACAATCAGTTCAGCTACGGGCCGTATCAGACTCTTAAACAAAGGAGCATTATAAGTTCATCAAGGATAGTGAATTGTTTTCAACCGAACTATTTTAAAGTTTTAGTATACATATTGACGGCTAGTGGCAGTATAGAAGAATAGTTACATTTCTATAAATCATTTTTTATGGAATGAAAATCTTAATGTCATCTTTCACTACAAATTTGTTAAAATTATGAACTTACAAATCCACTATAGGATTCATATTCCACATCATTGATTTATTTCTTTCTGCTTCCACGTGATTCTTTATTGCTGCAATGGCCCCAAGTACTCTGTCAAGGTAAACCTTGTCCCATAAGACCATAGAGCGAAATTCTGAAACGAATTACTTCTTAAACAGACGAGGAAAGAGAATCCAATACCACTATTGTGCCTGGGGGACATGTATGATGTCACCGCACCCCAGAGACTCAACAGTTCAGTATTGACACTTCACTCAAAATTGTAAATAATATTAACGTTTATTCACATCCAGCAATAAATCACATTCCCTTGTCACAGATCATTACATCCAACCAGGATGACTGGATAAGTTTCGAGTTCAACTCTGCTATCCCTTTGTCAAGAATTGCATTGAAATTGGTTAGGAATTATCTGACGAACACCACCGTCCAAAACCCAATAATACACGATGCGACGGCCGGGTGGGGAAGTAGATTGCATGTGAGTCGCGGAGAAGTCAAGTGGCAAAATATCATGTTCTCCGGAAAATTTGCATAAGCCCACGAGTGATGAATTGGATAGGCTTTGGACTGGAGACATGCTTATCCGTCATAAATGGTGTCTAAAGTGGAGATTTAAGGTCTCAACTTTTGGGTGTTTAAGTCCAAAGAAGACCATCAAAGCCTATTTCTAGATTTGAAACAGGACTGTCATCGAACTCCTGATCCAAACTATGGACGCCTCCTAATGACTCCACATATGGCTCCACTAGGTCAGGGGATCGTTCGGATGGTATTCCATAATCACCAAGAATCTTAGATGACGCAGAAATTGCGATTTCCCTCTCCAAAACAGCAAGATAATTGTCTTCGAATTCAAAAACTAAATACTTGTCCTTGCTTGCTGGTGATGAACACAACTAAGAACAGTGAGAAAGAGATTGTATAGTATGTAAAATACGGGAATGAAATCGCTCCACTTACAATCAACGAGGTGCGCTCGGTGATTGATGTTTTTTATTCGGGTTCCATTAAGCCTTAAAACCTGTAATCATCATCCGTGATTATTTGTGACTTGATTGGGAAACAGGCTTATAAAAGCTTAAAGTATTAACTGACAACTTGCCTGCTGATTTCCCATATCCTCGTAGCCAATGTTAGCTTCATTTGCTAAGACCTATCAGCAGAAAGGAAGTTAGCACAGGGTCATTCTTTAGCAAAGATGATACATGCGAAAATATTTCCCGCCATAACTATCAGAAGATGAACTAGTTGCAAGTCCAGAGAAGAAATTAAATGACGGTAGAAAGGTAGAGAGTTTACCTGTGATAGGATAACAATTTGTTCTCCTTTGAATCTTGCTAGAGAGTAACGTGCATTTGTTAATAGTTTCAGCTGAGCAGAGGATACAAATAGATTTAGAAAACTATCTTGATCAGAAAGGATTAGTTCAAAGTTGCGATAGAAAAGAGAAGATGTTCTCTTGAGGGCAGTACTTACCCCAATAGAGTCTTCACATTCCTCCCTATTGGCAAACCGAAAAAGAGAGAAGAGAGCCAAATAACCTCAGAGTTAGCCAGTTAAACGAACCAAAAAGTTCATGTACCAAAATGTTTATGGATTTTTACGGACACTATTGAGCACAAGGAAGCATTACATACTCTATCAGTGGTTCTGAAAGAGGAGTAAAAACCAATCCAGCAACAATTATATAAGAAGGCTGACCACCATCAACGTGATAAGGAACCTTGAAAGCAAGAGAAAAATATAGAAACTAGTTAACATAAAAATGTAAAAGAAAGAGGAAATGCTTTAATGACTGAAATCATCCAAAGTTTTTAAATGGCATACCAAATGCACTCTTGGGTTTAGAACTACTTTAACTGTCATGAAAATCCCTGCTCTGATAATACCAAGCTCTGCTACCTCACCAGCAAATCTGTAGAAAAAACATTACATAATTTTGCAATAATTAAAGATAGGCCATCAGCTAATTTCACAAAAGTTACTCATATCTGATAGCACATTCCACTTCAAAAGGTGGGGATTATAGAGAAAAGGGTAACTATCTTATTAGGCACAAGTATGATGTATTTAAACCACACAAACCAACACAATTAACTGGACCAAAATACCATTATATCAAGATATTGTGAAATTCTAATTCCTCTAATGACAGAGAATAAGACTCTTTACTTTTGACTGATAAGGTAACGAAATGCAATGCGCTCATTTGATCGGAATGGCACTGTTCCTTCACATCCAACATGAACACCATCAAAGCTCATGATCACATCCCCCTAACAGGAAAACAACTGCCATTGTTACTGAAAAATGATAAACACGGTTGTTCCACCATTTGAATTTATCCATTGTTACTGGAAAATGATAAACACGGTTGTTCCAGCATTTGAATTTATCTTATGGTTGTTTAACTCGTTATCCAGGATAGCAACATGTATTACACAATTGCATGTTACACATCAGTGGTTGATGATATAGAAAAAGATTACATTTCTTGCCTGAAATGGGGTCATGGACCATAAATTGTTAAAAGACCAGCCTACTCTCGGTCGCTGACCATGATGGACTACTATGGTGCATTTTCCATGTGACAAACAACATTCCTGAATCCTTTCTTCTACAACTAAATTTTCCTTTTTGCTCATATTTCTTCTCCATCTTTCTCAGTGTAGTAACAGATTATCTTTCATACCGTTTGTAATTTACGTAAAGAGACATGGGACAATGAGGTCACTGATACTCACTTAAACTTAACTGCAATTAGAACTTCCTCAAGTTGACCATATAAGAATATCAAATCAAGAAGTTTTTGAATAGTCAATAGCTAGTATACCTCTTTTAAGACCTTGCTTGCATCAGAGGTTGGTTCAACCCTCCTAACTAGCACACCCTATACAAACCAAAGTTTGTAGTTGATTTAATTGGGATATAAAAATGATTCTTAAAAAATTTTGATCACAAATGAGATAAGTACAAGCATGGAATAAAAATCATTCAATCAAATGTAGAATATCATATGACGGAACAAATTCTTATGCAAACAACAGATATTAGCTCCCAAGCACAAGACCTAGTGAAACTTCATAAATTTAAACACAAGACTAGATCCCTATGAATGGTTGGATTCCCAATGTCAAGTCCGAATGAATTTGCGAAGAAACTGAAAGGTAAGAAATTTCCATGTTCAATTTCATCTCCACTAAAATCACCATCTGCACCACATGTACCCAAGTACGTTCTCCACCTTGCTCCCCACAACTAAGAGTTTTCATGTACCTACCTTCCAGCTACTTTATCATTGATCTCAGCTTCGTTGTTTTAAACCAGGTAATAGTCCCAGACTATATTCTTTTTCAACTCTCTTTTTTAGCCTCACACAAGCCATTTCAAGCCTTACCAATGACATAAGATAAATGACTTTAACATGAATTATTATTATTTATAAATCACAACCCCGAAAATCATCAGTAAAGGTCAAGTACAATACCTGAAACAAGGTCATAGTTTAGATCCAGCAAAGAAGAACAAACAGATATACCTCATTGGACTGTACTTTTAAGCATGCACGAAGAGCTGGATTCTCCAACTTCTGCAGTAATACGCCAAGACATGGGAAGCCTGGAAGTCAACATAAAAAGAATAGCAGATCAAAATGTATGGTGAAGATTCACAACAAAATGAAGCAAAATCAGAAATACCAATATAGTTGGGCATTGGAATAAATAGATTAGAAAAACCATAAAAAAACATATTATACTCTGTTCTGCGGACTAATGTGAATACATCAAAGGCATGTTTTATCCAAGTTCATAAGCAACAAGCAGATACTCCCGCTGACATAGGAAAATAAGTATTCATGATAGAAACTAGGTCTAAACAAAGTTTAAAGAATCTTAAAAAAGAGATGTAGCTGCAAGGTAACTTGTGATATGGATACATTGTGGGAAGGACCTACTACTTGCAAAGAGGAGTGTTTTATGAGGAGTCTATAAGAGGAGTATTTTATTTTTAGTAGGACTCTATTATTTATGCACTAATTTCTGTTATAGTTATGTTAATAAAAACAATTTGAATAGGAGTCTTTCTAAGAGTCCTAAAACAGCTTGAATAGGAGTTTTGCTATGAGTCCTAGTTTAGGTGGAACTTTTATGTTTCATTGCCTATATAAGGCTATTACGTTATGCAATAAAGTAAAGAAGTTGTCATAAAAATTAGCTAACTAGGAATAGAGTAATTTAGCCCAATCTCGATAGACCTTGTCTTTGACAAGTGCTGCTAGTTTTTCATCACCAAGAATAGGTTCTGCAAGAAAGGGAACCAACGTAAGTAAGGAGAAAGAGATTAACTTTCTTGAGAATCGTCCTTAGACTCGATCCCAAGCACGGGCACACAACAATTCAATATTAGAGCAAGAGTTCACGGATGAAACAGGCAATTTAGCTGCAGAGTGATCTTCAGTAGATTGACAGATGGATAAGAGGATACGTGCATTAGGGCAGCAAGAATTGAAGGGTCAATATGCAGAGATTATCCGCATGCTTGCAAGGCTGGAAGGTGCAAAAGTGAGCGAGTATTAGTCACCATCACCACCACCAAGGGAGGAGAAGACTCATGGGGGCAGCGGGGTAAGAATGGTGCCTAAATATACTAAGATGGAATTTCCAACGAACGATGGCTCGATGAATCTGTTGGTTTGGCTTCACAGGTGTGAGCAGTTTTCCCTAAGCCAACAAACAACGAAGGAGGAGAAGGTAAGATTGGCTACCTTTCATTTAATGGGAGAGGCCCAATTGTGGTTCTTTCAACTTGAACAAGAAGAACTAGGGATGCATTGATACTCTTTCAAAAGCCATTGTAATATGAGAATCGACCCTCACCTTAATAACAACCTTGTTGGAGAATTGGCAAACCTCAAACAAACGGGGAGCGTAGAAGGATATCAACGCCAATTCCAAACACTGTTGGCTCAAACCATAGGGCTTCTACGAGATCTACAAGTAAATCTATTCACGACTGAATTGGTAGAAGGGCTGCGAATCGAGGTGGAGATGCAATATGCTGTTAATCTTGGAGCCGCAATGAACTTAACAAGAGCATGTGAAAGAAAATTGCAATGTATGCAGATGCAATACACCCAAGGGGTAAGAGGCAGCCTAAACACCACCCTATGGCTATCTTTACAACTGGACCGTAGTAGTAATAGCACCAGCGCAAGTGCAGCTACACCTTTAGGAAGTAAGGTAAACTCGAGGGCTAAAACAACAACCTCCAATATAGCAAGTACTCTGTCCCTGATGGGAAGGCGCGTAACCATAGCAGAAATGGCTAAAAGAAGAGAGAAGGGGTTGTGCTACAACTGTTACTAGACTTATTCAGTGGGGCACAAATGTAAGCGACTATTTTTGATTGAGGTGGCAAATTCTGAGGAAGAAAGGGAGGAACCAGTAGAGAGAGAACCTGAGATATCTTTGCATACCATCACTAGCAAAACCTAAGTTCGAGCTTGAGAGCAAGCTCGATGTCGAAGAGGGGAGTGATGATATGGATGCATGGTGGCAAGGACCTACTACTTAAAAAGGGGAGTGTTTTTATTAAGAGTCTATTAGAGGACTGTTTTATTAGGAGTCTATTAGAGAAGTATTTTACTTTTAGTAGGAGTCTATTATTTCTGCACTAATTTCTATTATAGTTATGTTAATAAAAACAATTTGAATAGGAGTCTTTCTAAGAGTCCTAAAACAGCTTGAATAGGAGTTTTTCTATGAGTCCCAGTTTAGGTGGAATTTTTATGTTTCTTTGCCTATATAAGGCTATTACGTTATGCAATAAAGTAAGGAAGAAGTTATCATAAAAATTAGCTAACTAGGAGTAGAGTAATTTAGCCCAATCTCGGCAGACCTTGTCCTTGACAAGTGTTGCCAGTTTTTCATCACCAAAAATAAGTTCTGCAAGGAAGGGAACTAATGTAAATAAGGAGAAAGAGATTAACTTTCCTGAGAATTGTCCTTGGACTCGATCCTAAGTACGGGCACATAACAACTTGCTTTCACTAGGAACTCCATTTTGACTTCTGTAACTACGTCACAAATTAAACTTCCTATCTATAAAGAAAAACCTCCATTGATGTGAGGTTAAGAAGAACCGCAATGTTATAGAAAATTTAGCATACAGCAACTTGGAGGTAGTTTTTCTTGAGACCAGTTGATCATTGATATTAACACTAGAATATTAACAAAACTACCAGAACTAGTTTAGACTTAAAAGATCTTCTCTCTCTCAAAACGGCAATGCACATAGTTCAAACTTCTAAGGGTTCCATAAGCAAATGAACAATGACAATAAGAACAATTGTAAATAACCAGAGCACCTCACCAGTATATTTTCCATTCCTCTCATAGTCATTCAGAAAATGAGATACAACTGTTGTGGGAATAACATATCCAATGTTCTCAGCCTCTTCAGATCTGTAAACCTAAAAAGACTGTCGCATAAAAACAAAGTGGAAAATGACAGCCAATTGTGTACGAGCACAGCAAGCATGTGGATAATAGCAGAAAAGAATCCTATCTTCATACCTCTAAGCAAGCAAAAAAGAGTAAATATCTGGATCGGGCCATATAGAAAAAATATTTCAGACCAAGAAAATGATTTAACACCTGAAATGCCACCCCAATGCACTCTCCCTGATCATTGAATGCAGGACCACCACTGTTACCTAAAATCTAGCAAGTATAAGCACTGGCTATCACAATGATATGAAATAAAGCCTTAATAAAAATAATGAAAAAAAAAAAAAAGACAGAAAGAGAGGGAGCACTATATAAGTGATCCACTCCGAAAAAATAATAAATGTAATTGGGAAAATTGCAATGAAAGCAGAAGTTAGCAGAAAAGTTACCAGGATTTATTGCAGCATCAATTTGAATACCCAACAGATCAGATGATCCGTGAGCATACGAAGTAACCTGAAAATTTAAGGTTGCAACTTTGTACTGTAAACTGATCTACAAAAAGATTTCTCAAGAACAACTGAAGACATCAAACTGACACTAATTCACTGCTTATCAGAATTCGTTCTACTAATCACAAAGTTATACCTCTATACGTGATACAACTCCCTTTGTCACTGAAATGGTGTCTCCTCCAAGAGGATATCCTACAACAGTTACTGCATCCTGACCATATAAAAAGTTACACAAAAAGCATATCAAAACCATAAATACAGGACAAAGTATCAATGTTGATTTTTAGAACAACCAAAAGACATACCTCCACAGAAATGCACTATAAATACATCACATATCTAACTCCAACAAACATCCACATAAATAAAGAAACAGGTTGCAGTGTCACTTTTTCCTCAAGAAAAAAATATTGGCTTAGATCCATTGTACTTAGGGAATTCTTCATAATTTTTAGACACATATTTCATATGATGATCCGGAGTTGATGAGTACATAACTTTTAAATGCCACAACAAATATCATTTTCCTTTCACAAGGTAGAAAGTCCAAGTGAAACATAATAGGTGCAGCTGAGAATGCAAAAGAAGAGGATTGAAAGACAAGAAAATACAACACAATGACACCATAATAAGTACAAGCTACAATTACAACCTGCAGGCGTGGCAAGCGTCCAAGCTTAAGTGGTTCTGCTTCTTCCCAAAACTCCTTATGTTCCACTGAGAGCAAAGCTATATCACAATCCACACCTCTAGCTAGTACCTGTCAATTAAATCACTAAGACAATTCAGCTGCAAGATCCAATGCCAATTACCCATAAGCATAAACAATCTCCGAATTAGCAATTTAGGCATGCAACTATTACGTGCTTCAGTAAACAAGGATCAAAATGACTTTTCCCTCCAGTTTCCAGCCACATTGAGGCATTAATGGAAGACAAAACTAAAAAACAACATTTAAGCTTAACATTCACAAAGTAACGACAGAGCACATATATTGTAACGATTAAGGATCTAGCAACATAAAAGTACCTTAGCAACATATTTTTTATCATCTCCCCTTCTCTTTACTTTGACCTGCATTTAAATGTAAAATGAAAAAAAAGAAGCAAATTTCGTGTCTTTAACAACACTTATAAAAGAGGCCAGGCAAAGCTTCAATATAACATAAAATGTTGACTAAAATAGGAAGCGTTATATATTGCCACTTTCATATACATAATCCCTAATTCATCAAATCAAAAGTATGATGAGCTAATTCTGACAAAATAAACCCCAATTACCATGTTACCCTAATTGGAAATACAGATGCTCATACTTGAGAGAAATTTGAAAAGTTTGGAGACTATTATTATATGTGAGTCTATCATATCAATAGTACTGTGTCCTTAATTTTGAGAAAAGATAACCTGTGTATCATGTTCAACACAATGAGCATTTGTTAAGAGCTTTCCATCTCCAATCATAAAAGCACTGGGGAAAAAAAACAAACAAACACAATACAAGAATGAGTAAAAGTAAAAAGTCAACTAGAACACTGACTAAAATGTGCAGAGTAGAACAGAAATTGAATACCATCGCCCGCATTCCCACACAAAATACAAAAGCAGCAACCAGAAAATCCACAAATTTAATAAAGAACCGCACTGCTCACCTCCCAGTGCTTGTGTATTGCCTTTGTTTTTGCCAAGGAAGCGAATAATCTGGTGCAGTATGAGTGCAATAAACCTATACAAATTGAAAGAAGGAAAAAAGTCATATATTACCACAACAAAGCAAGTACAAGAAGAATGAACTAAAGCTAACAATTCATTGTCAAATATAACATTCATCAGTACAATTTCCACCTTGACAACCGCATTTAGAAAAGCCGCCTCTTGAAGATTCCCTGCTTCGACCTGAAAAGAAAAAGAAGGAAACAAACGATATAAAATGGCAAACCAAAATAAGCAAGCAACGAGAAAGCAGAATTACCAAATTCTCCTTCGAATCAAGCTGAAGCTCCTCCTTCTTCTCTTTTCTTTGTATCCCAAACGCCGTCCCTTGCGACTTTCCATCGCCATATAGATATGAATTATCATCTTTTGCTTTTCTCTGATACTTCTTCTGCGGAGCCCCTCCTTTGGCGGCTTTGGGAGCGAGTGAGACTAACGACCGGTGCGTCGGAACGTGACGGGTCAACTTGAAGGCTGAGGTGAGGCCGGAGAAGCAGCAACTGGCTATTGCTATGGCCATGCGACGGCCGAGAGTAAAGCTTCAGTAACTGCTTATCCTAAACCAAAAATTGGATGAAGTCAGGGATTAGTTTTGGCGCCTCAGTGATTTTGACCAATAGGAATCGTCGGATTGTTTTCAGAAATAATGACCATAGTAGTCCGTTCAAAAGTTAGTCATTTAACTTCACGGAACCAAACGTCCTCGTTTTAGACATTAGCATCTCCACATAAGATGTACAGGATCGAGTCCACTTTTGCTCATGTCTAAGGATGACAGCGGGTTGAATCGAATTAGATATCTAATTGAGATTGAGTCGAGTTGAAAGTTGATTTAAAATTCAGTTGAACTTGAGCCACATAACTTAAGTTTGAGATAAGTTTGCTTGAACTGCATTAAAGCAATGATATTTTAGTATAATTAATGCCTACTTATTCTTATTTTTATTTTTGTTTTTATTTGTCTGTTTTTATTTTCAAATGCAATAAAAAACCTATTTCTTATTTTTTATTTTAGTTTTGATTTCTTCTAATTTTTCATAAAAAGTGATTTCATTGTATTTTTTATAATCTAATTTACGAACAACTAAATATAAATTATTTAATTTATTAATTATTAATAAGTATTATAAATAATTTAAGTTTACTTAATTTTGTAATTAAATTAAGTTTAACAAGTATTAATACATGTAATTAAATTTAAAATATCTTCAAAATATATAAATTTCAATAAAATTTGATTTAATAATTAAAATAGTGTAAAATAAACTTTTAATTTAAAATAAACTTTTAATTTATAAATTATTTATTTTGATAAAATAAAATAATTTTTGTTAATTGTTTGTTAATAAATATTATATAAGATATTAAAATAAATTTATTAAATGAAAAATAATTTATCTTTAAGTTTGATCCATTATGTAATTATTATCAATAGTAAGAATATAACTATATTGGCATTAACAATCAAACAAGCTTTTGTTTTTATCTAAAAAAAGACAGTAAGTGAAAATTAACAATCACAACATAAATATAAGTACACCAAATGGCTCCTAAAGTAATATGATTTTTATATTTATATTTGTATATCTATAAAAGTAAGATAATATTATTCTAAGAACGATGTCGTCTTCTGAATAGAGTTTTGAATTAAATTTCAATTCAACTTTTAGAACCTAAAATTTATCAACTTAAGAATAGTATACTAATTTTGAGTCAGGATTGCAAACTCTACTCATTCTATGTCTTTGGTGGCACTAAAATTGACGACTATTTAAGCCAGTTCAATTAGATTTTAAAATAACAAAATAATATTATTTTGACTTAAATTATTCAAATATTTTAAAGATCTTCTCAAATTTGATTATAAGTTTAGTTTTAAACTTAATCTGTAACTAGGTCGTACTAAACTGAAATGTCATTATCATTGATAAATAATGAGGAATAATCACAAAAAAGCATGATAGGGTTAAATATCAAATAAATATTTCATATTTTGTAATTAGTTTTTCATATTTTAAATAATAAATAAAATTTAAATATTCTTAAATTTTCAATCAAATTAGTTCACCAACCTTATTTCGCCTTGAACTAAGTTATCAAATTTTCATTTATTTCGTTTTCACCCCTTAAAACTTATTTCATTATTAAATTGGTATTCTATACTTTCAATTTTAGTAATTAAAGAAAAACAAGAGTTTAATGTCATTTGCCAATCATGAATCTTTTCCAGGATCCAAATTCTAATATTATTTCTTAAGATTCAAACTTAAAATATAGAAAAGGGTATATCTGCCATAAGTAATTCATAAGATTTTAAATATAACAAAAAAGTATAATTGAAAAGTGAAAAAAAAATTAATTGCCTATTTTCAAATATAAAAATGCCAATTTGCCTTTAATATGGAACATGATTGAATTAAAACATGGATCATATATTTCGTTTTTCATGGTACATGTTGAATTTCATAAAATTTTTTTTGAAATAATTAGTCAATATTTAGTTAAAAATGATGTACTTACATGATTACTCCTTGGCAATTTTGACTTATATGTTAATTTCAAATAACGATATTCATAACGACTAAATTTGGACAACATCGAGACTGAAGACAGAAGTTCAACGACGGCATAACAAATACAATGTTACAACGTAAGGCAAGTCGACAACTAGCAACTGGCAACGCATGGATCTTACGATGTTTTTTTAAGGGAAAAATGGTATTAATAAATAAATATTGGCGGTCAAACATAAACTGCTAAACATAAAGGGTTTACCCTATGACAAGCCTTATATGAAAATGTAAAGTATTTAACTAGAAGATATTATAAAATGCTAGAGCATCCTTGCAAAATAAGGAAGTATCAGATGTTTAAGGAAGAGAGGACAGTGGCAGTGTAACGTAGGTGCAAGGCCTTCACAATCACCAGCTCAAAAATTTGTCAAATGCTTTTTGATTGGATGGACTCCAAGCGTAAGGATTGATTTGCAACTTGTCTGAGATTACGCTCTTGCCATAGAATATATATACTAAGTCCCAAGGTGAGGATGTATAAGTGCATGTCAATTGTCGGATGAGCTTGTGGAGCAGACAATCATTGTATAATATCACTAAGGGTTTGCGTCCTATCAGACCAAAGACATTTAGCTTTTATATACTGCTATATAAAGTTGTTGAAATGACAGATAAAAAAGAGATGGTCCTTGGTTTCGAAAGAAACTCGACACATAGGACAAATGGGATCAATGTGTAGAAAGCCCAAGCAATCAACAATCGATAATTTATTTAGAACTGCAAGCCAAAGAATAAAGGATAGGCAGGGAGTTACGACTTTATTCCAAACAATGCTATGCCATTCAACAACAGGTTGTCTTTTGTGCAGGAGGTTTAGGGTAGTTGAGGTGGTTAAAGTATGGTTAAGGTGTCCTTTCCAATAGAAAATGTCGAGAAAAGTTAGGTTTAGGAGGTAAGAGGATGTTAGGTGGCTCAATTGATGTGGGAGTTGCCAGGAGTTGTCACGTATGACGGTGCTCAATCTGGCTTTTAGAGAAGACAGAGTAAGGGGGTACCATGTTATAGGTAGAGTGAAAAGGAGGGATCCATGCCTCAACCAGTTATCATACCATAGTGAGATGAGGCGACCATTCCTAACCCTGCATGTGACATCAACTTGGATTGTATCTCTCAATCTAAAAATACAATTAAGAAAATGTGAGTGGGAAATGCTCAGTTCCATCTGCCATATGCACCTTCCTTAGAGGAAGTATGAGGGAAGCCATTTAATCTAGAGAGAATGTTTATCAAGCAGTATCCACACATAACATTTTGAGGATTAACGCATGGTTAGTTATCCAGATAGATGAAATATTTAAGCCACCTTTTCTCTTGGGAAGGCATAGATAATCCCATTTGACCATCAGGACCGCTCCATAGGAAGTTTTTAAGTAATCTCTCTATATTTTTAATGATGCTTTGGGAGAGAAAGATATGAGAGCCCCAGTAAATGTGTAAAGAGTCGAGAACTGATTTGATGAGTTGTAGCTTACTGGCATAAGAAAGAGATTTGTTAACCCAAGAGCTGATTCTTTTGTGAATTCTTGTGATGAGGGGTAGGCATTCTTAATGATTTAGACGTTTAGTAGTCACTAGAAGGCCCAAGTATTTGAGTGAAGGGACGCAGTAAAGTGAGCAATGTGTTGAAGTAAAAGGAAAGCCTTCTTAAAGAGGAGAAAATGGCTATTATTGAGGTTGATATGTAATCCCAAAAAGCTGGTAAACTTGGTAAAGGCCTTCATAAAGGTGCCAATGAAGTCCATCTGAGCTTTACAAAGCAAGAGAAGATCATCTACAAAACCAAGATTAGTTAAACCAATCTTTTTACATTTAGAGTGATACCCGAAATTAGGATTGAGGTGCACTTCTTGACGAGTGATATAATTAAGGATTTCCATACTTAGGATGAAAAGATACGAGGATAAGGAGTCCCCTTGCCACAGACCTCTTGCAACCTTGAAGAATTTGGTAGGTTGTCCATTAATGAGCACAGATAACAATGCAAAGGAGATGCATTCTTTCAACCATTTGGTGAAGAGGACTGGACCCGAAAGCTTGAAGCATTGCCCAGTTAAATTCCCAGCTGATGCTATTAAATGCCTTATGAAAATCTATTTTGATGGTACAGTTAGAAGGGTGGTTCATTTTGGAATAGCCATGTAGTAGCTATTGTACAATGAGGACATTATCACCAATGTGATGATCATGCATGAAAGCACTTTGATTATCACTACTCAAAAGGGTAATGGCATTTTTCAGACAGTTTGCAAGGATTTTTGAAATTATTTTGTAGAGGAAGTTGGTACATGCTACAAGTCTAAAGTCACCAAATGTTGTCGGGTTAGAGGACTTAGGGATCAAGCAAAGAAATGTTCGATTTGTTTCCTTAAGTAGAATCCCTAAGTAAAGATTTCTTGGACTGTTTATTTAAAGAAAGGACCAATAGCGTTCCAAAACTGTTGAAAAAAAAACACTAAAGTCGTTAGGCGTTGGTGCTTTCCTACCATCCATTTCAAAAACCACTCTAAATTTCCTGATCATCAATAAGTTTGTTTGAGGGGTCCATATCCTAAGCTGACACTTGCTTCAAAGAGATCATGTTTAGTTCGATCAAAGAAACATCCAAAGGACTAGGTGTACCAAGGAGAGAGCTAAACTATTAGCAAGCTTCATCTTGGATATCATAAATGTTCTAGAGTGAAGCACTAGAGGCTGATGTGACAAAATGGATTTTGTTATGGTTACATCGTGATAGGATCGAATTAAAGAAAAAGCTGGAGCATTGATCCCATTGTTGAGCTAGTTGACTCAAGCTCGTTGTTAAAGTAAAGAGTTGTGGTTTTCGATAACCTGTAGGTAATTAGAAAGGGAAGATTTCTTAGCATTCAAGAGAAACTAATTCGTGGGTGTTACTATAAGTTTGGTTTGAACATTTGCAAGAGAAGATTTAGTGGACTGTATAGCTAATACTGTAGAGCCTTGGACAGATTTCAGAAGTTTTGAGTTCTCTTTTAATGGACTTCAATTTTTCAGAACATATTGCTTGATTCCTAAACAATGAAGATTTGCTCCCCATTGGCATGCTTTAGGAAAACCAGGATCTTGGGCAGGATAGTTATTGAATCGGAGGTGAAAGTGTGAGGTGAGTTGCTGGAAAAGGTTGGTGACTACGATTAGGGAATGGTCAGAAAAAGGGGTCTTTGAAATGTGAAATGCTATTGGGGAAGTTAATCAGCCAACTATCATTGACAAGGGCACAGTCGAGCTTCTTTCTAATATGTCAAGTAAAGGATTGTTTATTAGACCAGGTAAAGGAGTGACCAGAAAACTTAAGATCATCAGAGTAGTTTTTTAATTTGCGGTGGCCTTGCACCTTGGTGGGGTAAAGAATGGAATTAAAATCATTGTAGAGGAGCCACGGGTTGGTGTTGCTGCTACCTAACAAATAGAGATCCAGCCAGAGATTTTTACGCTAAAAACCAAAATTGCTGGCATAAATGAAAGAGGTGGAAAGCTCAACATTTTCCTACAAGAATAACACGTTTAAGTGTATAACTTGGTCATTAGAGCTTAGTAGGTGGACCTTGAGCTCATGTTTATTGTAGCAAATGATGATTCGGCTAAGAGAGTGGTGGGGATGGTTCGAAAGTAAGCTCCATTGAGGGCCCAAAATATGAAGCTTACACATATTAGCCTCCTTTATTTTGGTTTCGAGTAGGGGAATAACTAGTGATTTTTCTCAAAGAACAAAGTCACGTAAAGCTAAAAGTTTAGAGGGGCAATTGATCCCTCTCACATTCCAAATGAGGATAGACATGTTTAGGAGGATTGATCTATGAGGCATTTCTTACCCCTTTTCGATCTTCTCACTTTAGCAGTTTGAAATCACTCACATGGGATTGCATCCTGTATTAGTAGGTAGAGCTTTAGGGGAATTTTCTACAATCTCAGGGATAGGATCAAGATTTTGGGGCTAGACTCGAGGGGGTAATTAGTTCAATTTTAATATATATTTCTAGAATGTCACTGCACTGTATCAAAGAGGCCTGTTAACAGTCTCTTGTTGAATCAACAATTAACTCTATAGAAGATGTTAAGGTGTTCGCTTGGGAGGGATCATTGTCGTAGTTTGATGGTAGGACAACATGAGGACTATGCGTAACCAAGGCTTCTGTTGTGGCTCCATTATCATGAAGTTCATTCTGAGTAGTTTCAATAAGAGGCAACTTAGAGTCTTCAATTCCTATAAGTTCTTAATAGTACCTAATTTTAAAGAGCTTCCTTATAGTTTGCCAAACTTTCGCTTGTGGTTTTGATGGTGGTTTCTAGTGGTAAGCTATGACAATTGTATCTTCCAGAACTCATTATTAGCCCCAAGTCATATGATAGGGATCTCGTTTGGAAGCTCTTTAGATATCTCAATACTAACACATATTCGGGCAGAACTAATTCTTTTCCTTCTTCCATTGTGAAGTAAATCACTTGTTAATATAAAAATCACGTATAATATGTAAAATACACAAGAAGGGGGATTGAATTGTGTAAACTTTTCAAAGATATTAATCTTTCGAGAATTACTTGAATTTCTTTACAAAATTCAGATGATCACAAAAACACTTTAC
>JAOQMP010000004.1:9750201-9763235 GCA_027563575.1 Erythroxylum pedicellare
TTGAATCTTATAATTATGATCTCATCATAATTTCAATTATACAGTAATTATTCCAAGGATTTTACCTTTAATATTAGAATATAAAATATTAATTAAATTAATACATAAAGATAAATAAAATCTGTTCATTAATTAAAATAATGTCAGACATTAATTTGCATCCAATTGATTAGCTACAAGGACATAAACTAACAAATAGATCTTATAAATTGTGCCCTCGACCATTTTCTCTCATGAGAATCACTAACTGTATGAGCGTCATTCGTATTTATAGGATTGGAGAAAGAATAGGAAAGGTGATTTCATTGTATATCTGATCAATAACAGGACCTATCGTAAGAATATGAATATAACCCAAAGAGACCATTGAAGTATTGTGCCTTGCTTTAGGCATGATGTATAAAACATGATCAAGTTCCTAAGTTTACAGTGTATTGATACCATAGATATCAGACAGAAACTTAGACCTAAAACTGAAGATAAGCTAGGAGATTAATTTCTACTTTTAAGTTCAAAACAAAGCAAGTGTAAATAGAGATGCTTCATGCCAGAGTATATTTTAGGATTGCAAATCAACAGGCACAACATTTGACAAATGGTTTGACACCATAAATTATGTTTTCCCTAAAAGATTTATCATGATTGGCACTTTTTCCTTAGTGTCTGAAATCTAACTTCAGACTACTATTGGATGTAACCAGCTCAGAGTCACATTCTTGAGGAAGAGAAAAGGGTATTAGGAGACTACTCAACTGGTAATAACCATACATGACCTTAAACAAAAGGGCCTTTAGCCATGGCACAGTAGTCTTAACATTTGTCTAATTGTCAAGAAGCCTAATGATGCCTAAAGTGCTAAAAATTGTTGCATCCAATAAAATCATTAGAATACGAAATGCAATGAGTGGCATTTGGCACAGTTTAATAGTTATAACTTTATTGGTGTGTATGGAGTAGCATGACTTCTTATATGTTACCTTAGTTTTGTTTAGCAATAAATTACCTTGTGGATTGTCAAAATCTATACATTTGAAGAATGCGTGAGGCATTATTTGAGCTCGTACCAAGGCTGTCGACTAGAAAAAGAAGAAGAAAAGAACTTATAGTTTCAAAAGAACAATTAATTAATTAATTAATTAAACAGATATTATATTTATGACAAATTAATAAAATTTTAATGAGGTTATATATGATTAGAACAAAAATCTCTATCTAAGATTTGATGATAAATTATATCATCATCATCATCACCCAGTTCGAAATCTTGCAATGAAGCAGGGTCTGGGGAGGTCCGATAGTATGCGGCCTTACCCTTACATAATAGAGAGATTGTTTCCGGTGGATCCACATGCAAATGAGATAATGTAAGAATGATGCAGGTTACAAAAACAAGTCATTAAAAATGAATAAAAAATAAAAATAAAATAAAATAAAATTAGGGGGAATACCTGAAGGAGGTCAGATCTGCGAGAGCCTAATAGTCTACAAAGTTCATCCCTCTTTGTCACTCACTAAGTAAGGGGACCTTCCTCAGAGACCCTGCTGGTATGACCCCTACTGTCCCCAGCACTTGCCATGCAATATGTGCAATGTGACACGACATCTCCTAGTAACTACTATACTGATTTGGGGAACTAGAACGGTTAATCCTTTACCCTGATTCGATCACGCCAAACTTTTCTATTTTGAGTAACTACCTCGTAAGGGCCAATCTGACATATCCGCCTTGATCACTTCCTGTCAGTTCTTATACGGCCTCCCTCTCCTCCTCTTATATTCACTAAGTGTTATTCCCTCAAAGCTCCATACTGGAGCGTCGGAGGGCCTCCTCCGCACATGCCCATACCACCTAAGCCTCATCTCTCTCAACTTGTCGGCAAAGCTAACTACCCGTAGTCTCTCTCTCACCACCCGGTTCCGAACCTTATCTCTCCTGGAAAAGCCACACATCCACCTAAGCATACGCATTTCTGCTACCAACAACTTTCTGATATGCCTACGTTTGGTAGGCCAACACTCAGCCCCATATAACACGGTTGGACGAATCACTGTTTTATAAAACCTCCCCTTAAGCTTTAAAGGAATCTTCCTATCATATAAAACCCCTGATGCACTTCTCCATTTGGCCCAGCCTGATCTAATACAATGTACAATATTAGCATCGATATTGCCATCACTCTGAATGACAGACCCAAGATACTTAAAACTCGTCCTCTGTGGTATGACGTCGGTACCAATTGCAACTGCCACCTCATACACCACCTGGTTTCCTGAAAAGTTGTATTCTAAATACTCCGTCTTAGACCTACTCATCTTAAAACCTTTCGATTCTAACGCATCTCTCCAGTAGTCTAACTTGGCATTGATCCCTTCCTTGGTCTCATCTACTAGGACAATATCATCTGCAAACAACATACACCAAGGTACCTCTCCTTAAATATGTTTGGTAATTATGTTTATATAAAATAAAATTTTATTTATAATTATCTTAATTAATAAAATTTTTAAACTATTCCATAAATTATAGTTGATTAAACTTGAATTCATAAATTTCTATCAATCAAGTTTGTCAACATATCAATGTTATAATATAGACGATATAAAAATTTATGATTTTATGTATACATGCAAATACACACTATAACAAAAAAGCTTATTAGCGGCGAAATCAATTGTCGCTAAATATTTAAAAAAATCGTTTCAAATAATAATTTGCGACAAAAAACAATTGTCACCCTGATGGTCACCAAATCAAATAGCAAGACAATATCCGCGATGTTTTCATGAAATTGTCGTAGAAAGGTTTTGGATACACAATTTATTCGTCGGTTAAATATATAACCAATGAGAACAAAAAATGTCGTACATAGGAATTTGTGATGTATATGTTTCGTAGAGAAAAGTTTTTACTTACGAAACCGTAGTTGTACGTAATTATTTTTACCTACGATTTTGTTTTTGTAGTAGAATAGTTTTAGCTACTAATTGTTTGTTATAGGTAAATGTTTTTAGAGACATTCTTCAAAGCGTAGGGAATAATGTTTTGTGACGAATTTGTTTTGGTAGCCAATACTTTTTGTGACAAACATTTATTTTTAAAATTTATTATTATAATTGTTAAAAACAATTTTAATTTAATTTATCACAAATCTTAAGACAATATAAAATCGTTTCAATTTATAATTAATATTGGTGAGATATTTTTTAAATAATAATAAAGTTAAATAAAATAAACATTAAAAATGGAATGCATTTTATAAAAAATAATTACAGGTTAATTACAGAATTTGTACAAAATTTATAAACCAACTAACACTCCTCATTGTCACTAATACTAACATAGTTTGAGCTAAGTAATTGTTTGACCATCTTTTTAAGCTTGTTGACTTCTTTTAGATTACGATCTAACTTCTCTTTTATACATTATAACTTAGTCTTCAATGACTGGTTCTTCTCTTGAAATGTCGTGACATTTACTGGTCGTGATGAAGATGCACCAACAGGCTTAGAGCCATACCTAATACCTTTGATATATCTGGATCTTGTACCAAAGATATTGTTGCAAAGTCATCGACATTGGGCCGATTCCCCTGAGACAATGATGTCTGCAACAACTCCTGCATCTTGTCTTACAATTTAAAGTACAAAATCGAGTTAAGTAAAGAACTATTACTTAGTATTATACAAAAAAATAAATTGTAATATTTATTTTTTTGTACATATATAGTTACTTTGTGCCTCTTCAGACATCCAACCTTCACCTTCTTTGTAGTGTGTTAGCTTGTACAATGTGATCCTATCATACTCTTGTCCTTGGAGTTGAGTTTGGCTCTATTATATGAATTTGAAAAAATAGAAGATAATAGAATTTATTGTATTAAGAAATTGAATAATAAAGTGAAATTGTTACACTTACAAATTCTTATCGGACAGCAACAAATAATTTGGAGTTGGTGTTATGAGGAGTCTTCATTTTTGCTCTACTTACTTTGGCTTTCTCACACTTGTCCTAAATTAAGGGAAGTAATCATGAAATATATAAACAAAAATAATGGAAGGAAATATGAGGAGAAATAAAACAAACTTGAACCTTCGTAAAGGCCCAATAATCACATGCATTACTCATTAAGAAAATAAGTAAATAACTACTTACGAGTGGTATTCAATTTTCACAGGCTAATAAATCCTTATCTTAGCATAATCTATTTGTTATTTGACGTTTCTTTCTTTGTGGACTATTTTCTTTTATTATTCCATACGACATTAAAAAAATGGTCCAAATCTAGTTTTAAGAGTCTCAACTTGTATTATTTTAAAGTCCAGGGGTTTAAATACTGGTTAATCTTTTATGGATAATTCAATCTTAGTTTTTTCATCTTTCATCTACACATAATTAAATTTACCATATAATTTCTAGATTTATTTAATAATATATGCGAGTAGCATATTTAAAAATTTTTGCATATCTATATTAAGAATATATAGGCTTTTTGATTGATGAATTGTTACTCAAATATAGTTTAACTAATTGAACTAACTCTTTATTTGTTATGTAGAGCTCATCTAACTAAATTATTCTTGTTTCAATTCCTTCTTTTTCTTCAAGAAATAGATTTTCGTTTTTCTTCTTACACTCCCCCTCAAGATGAGTATGACTGTTGATCATGTTCATCTTGGTAATTAGAAATTTGAAATCAGATGATTTAAGTGGCACATATTGTACTCTTATTGTCCCTTCTTTAACTTTTTCCCTAATAAAATGACAATCCATCTTAAAGTGTTTTGTCCTGTCATGATGCATAGGATTTTTACATATTTGAAGAGCCGATTGATTATCACAATGCATCACAATTTGTTGTTTATACTTTAGACTGAAATCTTCAAGTACATTTTTTATCCAAAAAAACTTCACAACAAGTAAGAGTCATGCCTTTATACTTAGCTTCAACTGAGCTTTGACCACTATTGATTGCTTTTTGCATCCATCCCTTCCTGGGTTTTGCATCTAATTAGAATACATCCATATAAACCAGTAGTGATACCAAACCATCAGGCATAGAAGCTTTAGTTAATAAGGAATAATCTAACCTAGACTAAGAGAACCCAAAATCAAGAAGGGCTTCAATGAACTTAAAGTTCCACTATCTTCAATCCTGCTTGAGTCCATAAAGTGATTATTTAACTTTACATACTAGATGATCAAACTTTCCATACTTCTCCCCCTTCACTTTATAAGCTTGAGGTAAATCCATGTGTACATCTTCATGTAAGTCATAATTCAAGAAAGCATTGTTAATGTCAAGTTACTACAGTTTCCAATCGTATTTTGTAGCCAAAGTAAAGAACAATCTCAAAGTAGTTTGCTTAAACATTGGACTAAAGGTTTGATGATAATCAAAAACAGCCCTTTTGATTGAACCCTTTTGCTATAATTCTTGCTTTCAATCTTTGTATTGTCCCATCTGAAGTTAGCTTGGTCTTATATACCCATTTGTAACCAACTGTATGTTGTCTATATGGAAGGCATACTACTATCCATGTATCATCCTCTTCTAAAGCATATAGCTCTTTAGTCATGGTCTTCCTCTAATGTTCCACTTTCACAACCTTGTGATAATGAGTGGGTTCTTGTAAAGTTGAAAGTGTAGATACAAAACAATTATGTTTTTGGGAGAGTTTAGATGTTGTGACAAAATTGGAGAAAGGGTGTTGAGTGGCAGATGAAGAATTTTTCTTAAGGTTATGTTGATATATATCAAGGTATTTTGGAAGTTTTAGTTGTCTTTTTGATCGTTTAAAAGGTTGTGGAAGGCTAGTGGGTTAAGCAGATGATTAAATATAAGGTGACCGAGTTAGTGAAGTAGGATTATCTTGCAAGGATGATGCAAGGCATGAAGTGATATTATCTGGAAAAGATTTCAATGCATTTTTAGGTTCATATAACATTACAAGAAAATTACAAATTACTGACAAAATATAACCGATGGACCAAATTCTGTAGTAAATTAGCAACAAAAATTGAGTTCTTTGGGTAAACTTATCAGGGAAAGTTGTATATTGTGATGGAAAAAATTCCATTGTTAAATATAGAGGGAATTTATCCTATGCAATTTAGCGACGAAATAGTGAAGGTCATCATAAAAATAGGCTGCAATAGTTGGTGCAAGAATAAGCATCAGAGATGGAAGAAATGTCCGTCGGTGATATACCGATGGAAATATCATTCCATCAGTAAATGAAAATGACGTTGTTTGCATTTAAAATTAAACAACGTCGTTTCATCTGGGAAGAAAATAAACACCTAAAGCCCCCCTATCATTCATTTTCATTTTTCTCCTTTTCTCCTTTGGTCCTTTACTGCACATGTTGTCTTTTTCCATCTGCTCATCTTTGTTCGTTCTTCTACCAAATGAGTCCATTGTCTTGGGTTTTTCATCTCTAGGTTAGTTATCCACTTGTTATTCTTGGGTTAATTTTTTTGTCTTCAATTTTTGTATGTGAACCATTGTATGTTCAAAGTGTTGGTGTTACTGTGGATTGAGTTTTGAGGGTTATTTGGGTTATTAATGGGTCAATTTTTATTGTTATGTGATTATGTTGGTGAATAATGGAAGAAGACAGTAGTTTTGAAACAAAGTAAGGATGAATTTCAATAAGATGCCAAGTGTTCGATGAAAGTTCTGTAAAAGGTCTCTAACATCATATATAATGTGGAATGTTTCTTTTAGTGGTTTATTAGTTTATATAATGATTTTATATCATTTAGTGGTTCATTAGTATCTGTTTTCATAATCCAAAGCAACTTTATCATAATTTTAAAGAAAAATCTCTGAAAGTTTCCTTAACTTTAGAATCATTTAGTGGTTCATTACTTTCCTTAAGTTTGTTCTTCACTTCCTTGTCATTCGTAGTGTTGTCATTGGTTACACCCGTTACCATTGTCCCATACTAGCCCCAACTTCTCTCTCATTATTTAAGAGTTTGTGTTTATGACCTTGTATTGTTAATATCTTAAGTCTCACCTAAATTTAATTATACGATTGAGTTTGAGTTTTGAGGTAATCATTTGTTTTCCTTGGAGATTATTTTAAGATATATAATGCTTTATGAAATTTATACATATGGTTAGGTGCATCATGATTTTCAAAACCAAGTGGTTGATCAATATATATGAACTTCTTCTTCAATAAAAATATTTAAAATGTATTTTTTAGTTTGCACTTCTCCCTTTAATTTTTGATTCATTGTAATAAACCAACTTGTATCACTAAGGGCTTCTTCTATAGTCCTAGGTTCAATTTGAAAAATAAAATCCGTAAGTGATATATTTATAGAATAAGATTTGGTAATTACCTCTTGTTAAACATCATTTATCATTTAATTTAGAGGATGAACTTTTTGTGTTTCTAATCCATTATAAGCATCTCATCCTTCTTGTCTCCCTAACTTGATTCAACTACTAGCTTTTGCAAGGTGCCTTGGTGATCATTTTTGTTCTCTTTAGGGGCTAATCTCTTCAATTCCTTAGTTAGATATTTGTCATCCTCTTCAAGACTTTTCTCATAGGCAAGAGTTTTAGATTCATCAAAACAATATGCATAGAATTCAATAGTAAGAGTTTTCCTATTAAACACTTTATATGCTCTGCTAATTAAATAATAACTAAGACAGAATTCTTCCATCCATAATTTTAAATAAAAAATTTTCGATCTTTAATGCTCAAAATATAATACTTATAACCAATCGCTTTGAAATAACTAATCATTGGACTCTTCCATTACTAAAACTCATATGATAGTTTATCCATAGTTGATCTTATATGACTCTATTGGCTATGTGGCATGCAGCTGTTACAATTTCTATCAAAAAGTACTTTAGGATATCATTAATTTATTTATTATATTCTATCTATGTATTGAAATGTCTCATTTTTCCTTTTAACAACTCCATTTTTTAGAGGGGTTCTAACATTCAAATTTATTTAAAAGATATCACTCTCTTTATAAAAAGTCTCAATCTTCTCATTGTCAAATTTCGTACCATAATCACCCTTAAGTAATGCAATAAAGGGTTCCTTTTCATTTTGAAATCTCTTGTGAAACTTAATAAATCCCCTAAAGCATTCATCTTTTTTAGCTTAAAATAGCACTATAAAATTTGTATAACATTTTCCATTTGAATAGAAACTTTAGCATAGACAAACAGATCTGTGTGAAGTAATTGTAAAAGTCTAATTAAGTTTACTGGCTTTTCCCCTTGCATAAGCTATTGATTTGTTTGCTCATTTGGAAAGCACCACTTACCTCCTTTTTTTTACAAACTTGACTCTTGGAAGTCTATTCACGAGTTCTTTGAAGTTTAGGTAAGTTCCATGCTTGCATTATCAAGCCTTTTATGCCCAATATAAGCATCTTCACTTATAGGCTTTAAACACTTCAAAATTAGTTAGAGAGATCATTAAGATCAATTATATAAATGTTGCCTTCTTTCTTACATAAAAATGTAATGCTGGTCTCAATGGTACTAGAAATAATGAATTATTTTCCTTCAAAATAAACTTTATAATGTTTATCACATAGTTGACTTATACTTAATAAATTATACTTTAATTATTCTACTAAAAGCAAATTGTCAATCGTATTATGATCTTCCTTACTTTCTCAATGTCAAATATTTTACCCTTGGCATTGTCTCCAAATATGAAAAATCGTCCATCTTCGTCTCTAAGAGTCATGAATTAGGATACATCATAGATTATATGCCTTGAGCATCCAATATTTGTATCTTTTCTTTTTCTTTTTCTTAGAGACCTATAAAATAAAGTAATCAATGTATTTTAGGTGCCTAAATGAACTCGGGGCCTTGATTGTTAGTTTCTTTTTTTTAATCACATTTTTAAAGGTTTTCTTACCATTCTTTGTTTTGAGGAAGCAAATTTTTTATCAATATATCCAAGGTTGCATAAAAATGACGTATCATGTGACATATTATATGTGTCAGCCTTGAGTTAATTATAATTAACTTTAAGGGCTAGATTGGGAACTACATATGAATGTATATAACTTGTTTTTGAGCCTATCATGTGAATATCTAGATGAAGATGTACCATGCCCACTTACTATCTTAGGTAAAGGCTTTTTACTATGTATGTATTGTTCCTTAAAAAATATAATCTTTGTGTGTCAAACACACTTCTCTAAGTATACTTGATCTCGTATTTATTACTGGAATAATTTAAGCTACCATCATGCTTTCTGAATTTTCATTTCTCTTAATAAATTTAGACAATTAGTTCCTTAAGAGTATTAAACTCTTTCTTTATTGTCTTCATTCATCTAGAAGTTTTAAATTTCTTTAACTTTGGAAGATAATTTCTTCCTTTTCTTGTTTATGTTTTCTATACTCTTATCTAGTTAATCATAATTCACTTCTCATTGTTATCATAGTTGGAGCTTGAAAGTGCCTCATCATCATTTTTTTATGAAGCAGATATAAGCTACTTCTTTCCATTTTTCACTTTTTAAGTCACTTAAGTCATCCCAAGTTGATGGTTTGAGAGTCTTCTTCCTATCCCTCTTCTACTTTTTTTGGTGTTGGTCAACTAAGCTTGGGAAGTTTCATCTAGAGAGGGTTCCTCTAGGATTATTAAGTCATTATGGTATCTAGTGAGGGAACCAAGGCATTACACCTTTGTTATCATTGAATCAATATGGAGAATTTTCTTCATAGTATTGGCAAGGTGACTAAGCTCCTTAGTCTTCTAGTTCTTGAATAGAACATTATAAAATTTCAAAGATATTCTTATTCATATGTGAGATTTTATTCACACTTGAATTTCTTTAGATTGTATTCACACATGTCCCTATTTCTATTTAAAAATATCTATAAGTAGACTAATGTAGATGTCACCAATGAAATTGATAGTTATTAACAGGGATTAATGTTGAAATATATTTCAAAGTTTAACAAAATATGCTATCAAAATGGCATGATACACTCATTAACAGGGATTAATATTGTATTTCTTGTAGGCCATGTTCTGTGTTGAAGAGCATCGATAATTGTGCAACCTCATTCATCTTCTTTGTACTTTGCAATTGTCTGTCTATCAAAGTAAGTCGTTCAACTAAGTAATATTTACAATGTGATCGATTTTGTGTTGTTCTTTGCACTTTTACCTATAACAATGACTGATGAGATTTTAGGCTGGGGTTTAATAGTCTAAGTATTTATTTATGGGCATTGTTTAAATTGAAACATAAAGACTTCAACTTGTAGGTGATTAATTCAAACTTAGTATTAAAATAAGAAATTCTTATAACTGACTTGACAATTCTTTATATAATAAACCCCTAAGATATTATATAAGATGAAAACCCGTGATGCAACTCCTATGAGGCTTATTGGTGAAAAATTCCATGAGCCTAGGAGTCACAATGAGAACTTGCTTTCTTGATTCATATAACTTAGGAATGCCACGTACTAAAGTGTTTGTTTAAAATCAAACTTTGGAAATCAACTTATAAGTGATTAATGCAAACATAGTTATCTTGGTTTTGTATGTTGTTGTTTCGGAATATTCTTAAAATGATTGATGGCTAGATGTATGAATTACATAAGTATTTACTGCAAGAAAAATGAGTTTGTATAATTATGGACGATTTGAGGCATAATACCTAGGATGGTATATAGGCAAAAAACCCATAATGCAACTCCCATGGGGCTTATTGGTAAAAAATTCCATAAGCCTAGAAGTCACAATGAGAACTTGCTTTCTCGATTCATATGGTGTAACAATGCCACGAACCATAGTGCTTGTTTAAAATCAAACTTTGGAAATCAACTTGTAGGTGATTAATGCAAACATAGTTATTTTGGTTTTGTATGTTTTTGTTTGGAATATTGTTACAATGATTGATGGCTAGATGTTTACATAAATATTTACTACATGTTGAATGAGTTTGTATAATTATAGATGATTTGAGGTATAAGAAACCCCTAGGATGGTATGTAGGATGGAAACATGTGATGCAACTCCCCATGATGCTTATTGGTGAAAAATTCCACGAGCCTAAGAGTTACAATGAGAACTTACTATCTCAATTCACAGGCATAAACAATGTCACATACCATAGTGCTTGGTTGGCATATTGTTTTATTTGATTGATACTTATATATGCTCAATTTGTTAAATTGTGAACTCATATGGTGAGATAGGTCAGTTTCAATTTGGAGGGAAAATGGTAAGAGAACTGTTGAAACTTTGAGGATGTTTTGTAAAGTAAAGATTAAATGTTTTGTAAACTTAGGCGAAATGAAGGACTAACTATGAAATCACTTTTTTAAATAATAGTTTTGCAGAAATGAGTAATATTGATAGATCTTGGATGTATAGACGATTAACTCCCGATGGTTTTTTAAATCTTGAGTTTGTTGAGAGAGTTGAAGCTTTTATTCACTATGCATGTTCTCAACCTGTATATATAGATGGTCCAAAGATCAGATGTCTATGTAAAAAGTGCAAACATATTCGTTTTCTTCCTATTGATGAAATGAATCTCCATTTGTTAAGAAAATGGTTTTTTCCAAATTATTTTAAATGGACACGATATGGGTAGCCATTAATTTGTAGCACCTCAAGGGGTAATGAAGTAAACTCGTCAATAAATGTGGATGGGTTTGAAGAGGGATTGGATTTATAACAAATAATATGGGTGCAATTGAAAATCCAGTGTAATTGACAATCCTTACACTTAAATGGTTTATGTTGTAGTCGGTTATACCTTTTAGGCAAATATAGAAAATTTTGAAGAAGAACTAAACCCATATGTAAAAAAGTTTTTTGACTTGCTAAAATTAGCTGACCAAGAATTATGAACAAATTGTGAGACCATGACTCAATTATCTTCAATTGCTCGAATATTAAACATAAAGTCTGAAGGACATATTTCTAATGAAAGTTTAGGAAAAGTTCTTGCTTGGTATAATGAATGATTGCCTCCTGATCATACAATGGTTAATAATTTCTACAATATGAAGAAACTTATCAGGGTCTTGGTTTGCCAGTTGAAAAAATTGATTGTTGCAATTTTAGATGTATGTTGCGTTGGGAAGATGATGTGGATACAAGAGTGAAAATTTTATGGCCCATCTAGGTTCAAACCTAGAAAGCGCTATATGAAATAGAAATTAGTACCCTAGAAGCGGATGTATTATTTTCTACTAACTCCAAGACTTTAAAAACCATATGCCTCTGATGTTACTGCATCTTACATGAGATGACATAATGAATATGAACAAGAAGATGGAAAAATGATCCATCCATCGGATGCACGCGCATGGAAACATTTCAATAACAGCTATTTTAAGTTTGCAGCTGAAAGTCGAAATGTTAGGTTGGGATTGTTGATAGACAGATTCCAACCTTTTGGTCAATCGGGCCAACAATATTCATTATGGCCAATCATAATTACTCTTTATAATTTGCCTCCATGGATGTGTATAAATGAGGCATATATGTTCTTGACGGTGATTATACTAAAGGGCCTACGAATCTAAAGCTTAAAATTGATGTATTCTTACAACCATTGGTCTTTGAATTGTATCATCTTTGAGAATTTGGTGTGGAGACATTTGATGTGTCTCTTAAATAAAATTTTTTGTTGAGAGCAACTTTTATGTGGACTATTAGTGATTTCCCTGCATATGTTATGTTGTCTGGATAGAGCTCAAGAGGGAAATTAACATGTCCTTAATGTAGCAATGATTTTGATGGATTTTATCTTCCTAACAGAGCCAAAAACATCTTGGTTTAACAACCACTGGAAATTTCTTCCTCTAGATCATCCATTTAGATGCAATAAAAAAGTTCATTAAGAATAGGATTGTAACACCCCATTACCCTAGGGTACACACCGGGACGCCTGTAGGTCATTCCGATACATATCCTAAGATAATGGAGTGCTACGTGCGATCACTACTGAACTCCACATGGCATCTCATACATTTAATCATAAAACCAGTAATTATAAATT
>JAOQMP010000004.1:9780490-9799529 GCA_027563575.1 Erythroxylum pedicellare
TTTATATTTTCATTAATTAAACTTTTTTATTAAAATTTTTTATTTTATTATTAATTATATACAATTTATTATTAATAATATAAAATTTTTATTATTAAGATAAGGAGAAATAATATAAAAAATTATTAATTATATACAAATTTTGGAGACTCATAATAAATAAATCTGGAAAAAAGGAGGTTAGGATTATAAGAAATAATTGGTATTAAAAAAACTATTGAAGGTATATTAGCTAATATGTATTTATTAATTTATATTCTATCGTAAACTCTCAAATTAAAAATTTCTTATTTTCACTATTTAAAATAAAATAGAACATAACATTCAACCTTACCCTCTTGTCTTATTTTATTTCATTTTATTATAAAATCTTCAACCCAAACCATAAAATTATGTTACGTTTAATTACGTTATATTACCAACCTTACACGTAACAGTAATTATAAAAGTGGAAGAAAACAATGCAAGGTTCAAACATCAAGACCGCTATTCGAACTCTCCTGGGCGTGACCTTGTGAAGATATAGAGGGGTGACATGGAAGCGATGTTTAGATATAAAATAAAAGGACAGAGGCCAGGGACGGAGCGCCCCATAGTTGTAGTGTGAAGACAAGTGAAGGCCCATAGGAATAATCGGACGCCGAAGTAGCAGTTATCGCCGAAGCCAAAACCCACGAATAAAGAGACGCTTGCCGTGGCCTCCTTGCTGTAGCCACTATTTACCCTACTACAAAACTGAGAGAGAGAGACAGAGAGCTGGTGATGAGTTATTAGTAATTTCGGTGAGCGAAACACACACACGCACACGAGCACCGTCGTCGCTACCTCATCCCTCCTCCCCACTGCACTTCAATCATTACGAAGCTTACGTTTCTTTTTACATTGTTCTTTTTTCATTCTCAAAGAACCAACGACCTTGTATAAAAGAAGATACTGACAGAGTTTGTTCTATGTGCGTGGAAAGTTGAGTAGTGTCGCGTTGCATGTTCTGTGGGGTTGATATACTGTGATCACCTGATTTTTGCAGGGAGGTCTGTCTCCTTTTTTCTTCTTCTAGATTTAACTGACTACACGTATCGTACACTTCTCTTTTACTCTCACGCTTCATCATCATCCATTCTTGTTCTTGTAGGTTATTTTCAATATTCCGAGTCCTTTAGAGAAAACAGCAGAAGGGTTCTGTTATTTTTGCAGAAAGAGAAAGAGAGATATGGGAAAGAACAGTGTATCGGGGAACAAAGCGAAGAGATCAGCTACCGGGGGTGGTGGTCAAACCAGGGGATTAATCAACCGTCGCTCGCCTCCTCCTGACAATGGCCAAGGTGACGTGGCACTTGCAGACCTTCTTCGATACTTTAAAGTACCTATGTTGATGTGTTCATTGCATTCCGCTGTCATGATGTTTTGACTGCTAAGTTGGTCATTAATGTTCAACGCCTTTCCTTTTAAATTCGATGGACAAGGAATTTCATTTCATCTTAATTTTATTATGGAAGCAATCATTTCAAAATCTCTTATCGATTTGGTCTCGTTGATAACGGAATAATTTCATCGTCTCAGGGAACAAAGATGATATGTACGTTGAGCTGTGGCGTGCTTGTGCGGGATCTCTTGTGTACGTTCCGCGGGTCGGGGAGGTGGTTTTCTACTTTCTCCAAGGTCATATTGAACAGGTTATGTCCTTTGATATCCCTCTTTCTTTACTTTTTATGAATGCTTTTGTAATTTCTTAATACTTCACCGTTGGATAAGCAGTCCGTTCCAATGGCTCCTTGAAGCCCTTTATCCTCGTAAAGTGGGCTTGAACTCATCTGTTGTTTCAATGGAATCGAAGCTATTTCACCTTGTTCTGAATCAACTATAGATGAGGAAAATAACAGGACTGTATAATACGAGCACAATTCATGCATACCTTTGTTTGGTAGACTTAATTAAATAGGCTTCAAAGTCTTGAGTTTTGTTGATGCCCTTATTTATGGCAGCTTGAAGCATACACTGACCAAGATGGTAAAATGGAAATGCCCTCCTATGACCTGCCTTATAAAATCCTCTGCAAGGTTGTCAACGTTCAGCTGAAGGTAAGCCTTTGCTTATCTGCACCACTTCAGTTTCCGCCTTCCAACAATTTCTTGAGATGGAGATAAATGATTGATCAAGTGGATTCTCCATAGCTTGCTATTTTGTTGCAGTTACAGTGCTTGTTAATACTTGGATCATCTTTGTCAACTTTCAGGCTGAAGCTAGAACTGATGAGGTGTTTGCACAAATAACTTTGCTTCCAGTTGTAGAGGTTAGTTAGAGAGGGGTTGGTTAAATTGTGCATTGACATTGGTGTATGGTGATGATTTTATTCAAACTTCCATTTACGTTTTGGCAATTTGAACACCTTTTCACCTCAGATGTAATAAATTGTTTGTCTGCAGACAAACGAGAGAAGCTCAGGGAACGATGGAAGTTTCCAGTCTTCACCTGAGATTACTCAAGTGCGGTCCTTCTACAAAAAGTTGACCCGTTCGGACACTAGCACGCATGGTGGATTCTCTGTTCCAAGGCGCCATGCTGACGAGTCCCTTCCACGTTTGGTTAATATACTTGCTCTAGTTTACTGGACGACAACATGATGAATGTGCCATAATTGCAACACCAATCTTGTTGGATTGATTGTATAAAGTACTACATAAATCATCAGTCTGCTCCTACATGGCTGTAATAAAACTCCTAACGGAATCCTGGTTGTAGTCCGATCTCATATGTCAGATTAGATTGAGTGTTTTATGCTTTCTAACGGAATCCTGGCTGTAGTTCGATCTCGTATGTCAGATTAGATTTGAGTCTTTTATGCTTTTTATCTTGTTTCCATACGAGATGATCATCGATGAGAGGATAAGAAGGAGCAGCTTTTTTGACCAAATACCTGCTTGTGCAGGACATGAATCAGCTACCTCCACTTCAGGATCTTCTTGCTAAGGACTTGCATGGGTGTGTATGGCGCTTTCGACATATATTTCGCGGTAACTATTCTAAACTCATCTGAGCCTCAAAAGTTTTTAATACCTTGTCACCATAACACAAAAGACTTTTATCTTCATAGTTTCTATTAAGGATTAATCATTTAGAATTAAGATTAACCCTAGCATCTTTGTTCTCCTGAGTCTTATTCTAGTTTCTATCCTTTTAGTATGGTGTTGAAGAAATGAAGTAATCACATGAAGTACTTGCTTCAAGTCCTTTCATGTAGCTTTCGTCAAACAGTCTAACTGCCTTGCTTGTTTGTTAAAACGACTAAAGGTCAACCAAAGAGGCACCTCCTTACAAGCGGGTGGAGCACATTCGTGACATCGAAGAGGCTTGTTCCTGGGGATGCATTTATCTTCCTGAGGTTCGTTCTCTTTTATTCTCTCCGGTTATAAATTTGATTCAAAGTCAAATATTAGAACCTCGCAATGTTCATATTTAAAGGTGACCTTGACTTTGTGAATGCATGACTACAAAACAGAGGACAAAATGGAGAACTGCGCGTTGGGATTCGGCGAGGAATGAAACAACGGAGCAATGCAGTAACAAATATCTTATCTGGGCCTGGCATGCAACACGGTGTTCTTGCCAGTGCATACTATGCCATTTCTACTGGAACTATGTTCACAGTCTACTATCATCCCTGGTATAGTCTTTAGATGCAACTCTTTTTTATATTTAAAGTAGTAAATTGTTTGATTACTAGGATTTCTTACCATATAAGTTTCACTGGAATGCATAGCACGGAAGGGTGTGGTACTGCTTCCCCTCTCTAAGCCGTCTATTAGTGGTAAATTAAGTGCATGCTGATTTTTTTGGTTAAAAATCTGTAAGGTTAAATGCTTTCTTTTCTACCAAACAATGATTAATAACAAAATGACAGGCATTTGTTTCTTTCTGATGGAATCTAATGCTATAAATACAATGCACGACTATAACTTCATCCATATCCTTTGATAGTAAATTCAGAAGTCTCAAAAAAATGTGGCATTATCATTTGAAATGAGGGGGTCATAGTCCCCAAAGTTAATCTGGAGCATATTGTAGTGCTACTGGTAAAAAAGGGACAATGTTATTATCTCTTTCAGGACGAGTCCTGCTGGTTTTATCATCCCTTATGATCACTACTTGAAATCCACAAAAATTGACTACTCAGTTGGCACCAGATTCAGAATGGTACTTGAAGGAGACGAATGCGCAGAACAAAGGTGAGAAGCCTTATTGAATCGTTTGAGTGACCCTATCGGATTTAGTCTTATGAGTTATTCATTTGTTGTTGTTTCAATTGTGTGAGACCAAGTGGCATATAACTAAACCAAACGGCTTAGCTGTCCAGCAAGCACAGAAGTGAACAGTTATTGTCTTTGAGTTTGGTATTTCAAAGTATGTCTTTCACTGGTATCATTTAGAAACCTGCAACTATGATATGCAGATTTGAGGGCACTATTGTTGGTGCTGACGATATTGATCCCACTAAGTGGCCCAATTCAGACTGGAGAAGTTTGAAGGTAAAAGTTCTCTCTGCATCCTGGACGCTTTTAGATCATTAGCATGGCTTCAATTCAATTTATATCAACAACACATGATCGCTTTCAGATAAAATGGGATATTAAAAACAATGGATATGTGCGTCCAGAGCAAGTGTCTCCTTGGGACATTGAGCCAGTGGAACCAATACAAAAGGACACTTCTCTTCTACGGCCACCAAAAAGGCCACGAATGCTGAACTTATCGTTGCCTGCGCTTAGTAGCATGTTTAAGGATGGTCGGTGATTCTCTTTGAACCGTTCATTGTGGCCTAAATTATTTGTTGAAACATCCCTAGTTAAGAGAAATTGATTTTGTGGATTCTCGTCTTGACTTAAACTTTGTTTCTTACAGTAACATGCTCGTCAAGTAAGTCCGACAATGATGCACCTCAAAGTCACTCGGAGGTCTTGCAAGGCCAAGAAGACGTTGACAGAGGTGTTAGCGAAATGGATGCACTTAAATCACCGACAAAGTCATATCCAACTTCTCCACCAAATGTTGATAGTCCACATTTACCGTCCCAGGATTGGAAAG
Organism: Erythroxylum pedicellare; assembly: GCA_027563575.1. Lineage (NCBI taxonomy): Eukaryota > Viridiplantae > Streptophyta > Magnoliopsida > Malpighiales > Erythroxylaceae > Erythroxylum > Erythroxylum pedicellare. Next base: position 9,785,570 of record JAOQMP010000004.1, read on the forward strand.
TTTTGGAACTGAAAGATAGAAATGACGTTCCTCTTGCTCCTACAAACGGTGGTACCAGGTACATGCTTTTTGGAGTCCATCTACAGTACAATCCACCGGAGCTCCCTTCACCACAAGTTGCTGCTGTTCGTCAGCTTGAAAGCCTGTGCTATTTCCCCCCAACATCTCAATCGAGTGTTTCAGAGCCATCCAGGAGTATTTCTGACAACCAAGCCAAGGATTGGTGCTTTGCCTCCAGGCAGAGTTCCACAAAGGTACTTTACTCTCTGAAATCCTTGTAAATTTAGACGTCCGTGCTTAGCTTATTTGTCAAGTTGCATGAACAAATGTTGAATTCAGAATCACATCTATGGTCGTTTGTGACAGGGAATACGAAGTCAGCTAACATATAGGTCATCTTTGCGATTAGCTTAATTATATAGCACAGATGGGTTCAGTTCATTGATATTATTTTCCAGCTCTGAGATACTTTTGCTTGCTTTCAGGTGTTGAAATATGGAAGTAAGCTCCAAATGTCAGTCGACCTCATGCGATTTCATGGATATGATGAATTAATTTATGAGCTTGACAAGATGTTCGACTTTAAAGGAAGTTTAATTGACGGGAGCAGTGGATGGCATGTAACATTCGCAGATAAAGAAGGGGACATGATGCTAATTAGAGACTTCACTTGGCAGTAAGAACTAGATTTAATGTCTCAGTGTTGAAACTATTATAGGTTTAATATGTGCATTAACTTGGTCACATTTGAAACTAATTGCAGAAAATTCAAACTCAATGTCCAAAGGATTTTCATCTGGCCGAAGGAAAACTGATCGCAGAAAATTCCAACTCAATGTCCGAAGGATTTTCATCTGCCCAAAGGAAGACCCGGACATCATGAATCCGAACTTACCAAATACCTAAACTTGATCTGCCCTGCGAGCACGCATTCAGAGCAGGAGAAAATGATTTGACTGTACTCTTAATTACTGGCTAAAACGTGTCTGATTTTGCGACTGTACTTTTAAGTTACAGTATATTTTGGTGCAACTGAACCTTAGTGTTGCTAGAACGGATTTCACTGTCTGAGTATCTTTTGTAAGAGAAAGTCACATGAATATCCAAGTCATACAGTGATGGGAATAGCAAATCACATTACTACATGTGAAACTCTATAAATGTGCTGCTTCATAAACTCTATAAATCAAGAAGCTGAGTTGTTAGGCTATGAAATCTGTGATTAACTTTAATGATAAAATCAACCTAATGATTCTAAATCATTTTAAATGAACTAATAGTATCTTCAAATGAATAACTTAATATTCCATTTGTTCTTTACTTTTAAGAGTTGCGTTATTGGATCAATGTTTCAAAATGTAATATTACTTAAATACAGAAAATTCCTAGACTATCCACCAAAATAAAGTCTGAGACGATAGGACATGGCAACCAGCTCCGAGGAAGCATCAGTTGTGATGTGGGGTCCCCTTTGAAAATTACAAATTAATAATTGCTTGAAGGATCCCATGCTTTCCTGATTGCTGGGAGCTTCCACTGGCACATGATTGAAGGATCCCATGCTTTCTGATTGCTGGGACCTTCCACTTGGCACATGATTGAAGGATCCCATGCTTTTCTCAAGATTTGTTCTATATTAGTATCTAACAATTAAATAATATTCTGATGTTCTCTGTGAAAAGAATATTTAAATTAGACAAAACAGTTTTTAGCATTATTTTGCACATTTTTAATGCCACCGCTCAGAAAGAACAAAGGTCGTGAAGGTGAACTATTATGTGATTTGATATTGTCACGAGAAACACTGGAAATCTGGGAATCAATTTCTCTGTAAAAGATTTGAGAATCAATCACAATCAAAGTTCTTGAGTCTCTAGCACGTGAAGGCGTGAAGCAGGTTGATGTTATGATGCCATATGCTCAAGGCACGTTAAACATACTGATGCTGTTAATCATTTGTAGCCGGTTGTGGCGACTTTTTCATGGTGGGGACCTCTGACGTTGACATAGAAACAGCGTGTTTCGGAACATGTTCCCAGCTCAGGCGTCCTCATGATCAGGCAGCTCTTACACGCCATCCGATTAGAAAGTGCATTCTCATATTGGATATTGGATATTAGCAGTCAGGCAATTGTCAGAATTCATTCATTTGAAAGATGACGGTAACTCGATTTGACTCTGAATGAGAGAAGAATGCATTCCCGTCCATTACAGTTCAACTATAGATAAGTGACAAGAAAGAGAGGTGGGCTTGTTTGATAAACAGCTTACCAATTATTTTTTAACTGATTTACATAAATTAAATGGTTTACTATATTAGAAAGTTATTAAAATTGTTTGATAATTTAGCTGATTAACTAATTGATTTAAAACAATAACCTGAAAATGAAAAAGTTGGTACGTTGGATCTATTTCTCTAACAACCAACATTTAAGAATGAAAATATAATAGTGCCTTTTGAATTTAATAGGTGTTGTAAGAATGTAAGAGCTTTGCATAAATCATCAACAACTCATCTTTTACTCCCTTTTACAAGTTTTTTTCCTATTAAAGAAAGCTATAACAACAATCTTTTTCAAACAGAAAAATTATTAGTAAAAAAAATAAAACTCATATATTTAAAATAACACAATATTTATTTATTTATATACATAAGAATAAGCGGATAATATTATGAAATAAAGATAAGATATTTACAATTTCACTAAATTTGGATACTAAAATAAAAAAGATAAATTATAAATTTATAACGAATTTGAATCAACTTTAAAAGCATATTTTTTGAATAAATATAAACTAAATTTAGAATAAGTTAAATGTAATTTTATTTAAATTAGAGTTATTTTTAAATAACAAACTAATTTTACAAGATTTATAGCATATGTTACCCTGTAAGGAATAGAATTTTCTTCATTATAATATTTTGTGTATGTAAATTTTAAATAATAGTATATTAAAATTAAATATATCTTAATATTTTAACTTCTTAAACATATACATATGCGGATATATTAACCATGGTTATTTTATATCCCTTTTTCTTACCAGTCATAATGAAAGAAATTATTTTTTGAGTCATGCTCTCATAAGTTATTTTACACATGAACACTAATACCAATCAGTTAATTTTATCAAACATTTTTAATAAACAGTTGATGTTATCAATTAGTCAAATCAATTGATATAATCCGTTGTTAACTAACCGCTAATAGAATCAACTACAATCTATTAATTACCAGACGGAGTCATTATAGACTTCATTCTTCCAAAAACAAAAATATATATAACACAGGATATGATATGACGCCTTAAACTGCAACATCTAGAGCAAGTTGATGGCCCTTTTCTGAGCTCTTTCCTGCTTTCACTAATTACTATCATATGTAAATACGATTCACTTTCAATGGCAAATGATCAATACAAATTGTGGCTTTAGGACATTCTTCTTCTTTTTGTAATACGTAGTATAGACCTTATTACGTACCACAAACCTACATGAAGGGATAAAAAACGAAGGTAATGAGGAATACATGATTTCAGTTTTATCTCTTATTTCGATTTCAATGCCGATTTTGAGCTTCAAATGATCACAAACCTCTCGGTACCTTTACGAAAAGTGTTCACCGAGACACGAGCTAGGTCTTTCTACAATTTTCTCAATACATAAGCTCCCCTAATAGGTCAGGGATTCCTTATGCTTACGATTGATATGAGTAACTACAGAAGACCTTAACCTTTATATAGCTTCCATATTGGACTTCCCTATCACAAGGTCGATATAGGTCCAGTCCACATTAATTGGGACCCATTTTCTACCCGAACTTTGATCCATTAATTTAGATCATATGGGGTCACTTTATTATTTTTATCTAGATCAAATTATGTAACTTAACCGATAATTTATTTAAAAACCAAAAAAATTCAATTAATAGTTGTCTAACTTTATAGGAAAGACAAAATTGTCTAACAATCTCCCCTTTGGGCAACCATTAATTGCAATTTTGACTTTAGTTTAAAAACATTTTAAGAACTCGATTAAGCTACGCTACTGTATTAGTCGATTAAGTTTTAAGAACAAAACATTTGATCCAAAGATAATGAAAGTCCATCATTCTGTCCAGCAAAACTTTCGATACTGAAAAGTATCAGATGCATGTGTCATGTGTGACACAGATCTAATACAATCACGTATACCTAATACATCACTAACATGAATGAGAAAATGGAGTGTGGCAAACTATGATGATATCTTTATGATCTAAATTATATCATCTTCGTTTGTAGGTCTCGATTTCTCCAACTTTATGCTAAACCACATATGCTAAATTATATTAGAGAAATCCTGTTTTCTCTCATCGAATGTTAAACAGCATTAGAGAAAACTTGTTTCCTCCCACCAAATGCTAAACTACATTAGAGAAAACCTTTATATTCTCCAACTGAATGCTAAACTGCATTAGAGAACAACTTTATGAGATTAAAAACTTATATCCCCCTATGTCATGTCAAATTCATGGATATCTATACTAAAACTGTATGTGTCTAAATGACATAGGCACAAGGTCAATCTGTATATATGCCCAATGACCTTCAAATGCTTAAGATCGACACAAATCTTAAGGCTTTCATACATATTAGGACAATGTATGATAACACGTATTTCTGAGAATAAACGATGATCATCTCTATTGACGAACCATCATACTATCATAATACATTAAAATGTACATGGAGAAAACATAACAATCCCCTAACTAATAGTGTCTAAGGACGTCAAAACACCTATACTGTATACTTGTATTACAAACACAAGTGGGTGAAGTCCTTTAGTTAAAAGATCGACTTATAGTTCCTCAGCCTTTAAATGCTCCAAAACCTTAATGTCACCTTTTCATATCAATTCTTTTATGACCAAATAATTGATCTTTAAATGCTAAAACCTTGTGATATTCTTTGTTGTTATTGAATAACACTATAAGAAGAAAACCAAAGTAAAACCAAATGAGTCTAGCAATTGAATGGACCACAAACAACTCAGAAATCAAAATTTTGAGCTAAACCATCTGTGAAGCAACCTCGTAGCAAGCACTCTGCATGTATAGTCGAGGAAGTTACCTGTGTCTACTTAATACACTTCTACAACTATGTACCATTTTCAAACTTGAAATTGTAAGCTTAAGTGGACTTTCGATCATCCTAACATATAGCTAAAATTTGAATATGAATTCCCTACAAGGTTTAGTTCGTTGATTTTTCTTTATGTCAACATATAATCCTTGTTTTCTTTAGTATCTCATCACTTACTTGGCTACACTTCAATGGTCTACAACTGGATGAACCAGTTCTTGACCAAACGGTCAAGCACTGAATGCAATGTCCTACCTAATACATAGCCAAACATAAAGTAGGCTATAAAAAATACTAGGTTATGGAACATTCCTCATAACCTCTCTCTTTACTTTATTCTTTGGATATTGTAACAAAGATTATCTCTCACTCTGCGAGTCAGGTGCTACTATAAGTTTATTGTGAACTGTATTAAACCTTTTGTAGCACATACTCAATGTATGCATTCTATGAGGGATCTGATAAGTGTTAAGATCTGTCCCAGTGAATTTGAATACTTAGGATAGAAGATGCTATACTAAGGTCCTTTATGACAAATGTTTTGACCAAAAGTTGTTTATCCTCATACAACATGGTCAAGTGATTTGACGTGAGCAAATATCATCCACATGAAGTAATAGGAAGATAACTTTGCTCCCCTTGACCTCATAGTAAAGGCATCTTTTTGACTTTATTTTCCAAGAAGCCGGAAGAGGCCACAACCTCTTCGGATGTAAGGTATCACTTTCAGGAGGTTTATTGTAAACCATATATTGATCTGCGTAACTCGCAAACCATGTCAATACTTTTGGGATCCTAGGACCCTACAGATTGTACCATATAGACCACTTCATAAAAGTTCTTTATTCAGGAAAGCGATTCTGACAGCCGTCTAATGTAACTCTATATCATCATAAGCTATAATTGCCTTAATCACTCAAAATGTATCCTACGAGGATACGAGAGAAAACGTAACACAAAGTCAACCTTTTTCCTTGAGTGAATCATGAGGCAACTGAGCAAGCTCATAAACCATTGAACTTTATCTTGAATTCCTTTAGGTCCATAACCTCATTTACAACTGACGAGTTTATAGTTCTTGATGCAAATCAACTAGCTCCCAGACCTTACTATTCTTCATGGGTTGCATCTCATCATTTATTGCATCCCACCACTCATCCACATTAGGTTTAGAAACAACTTCTATAAAATTAACTGGATCTGTAATATGTCTAATAACATAGTCTAGTACACCTGATAGACTATGTAATCAGATGGGATAGCAGGTCGTCTCACTCTAGTGGATTTACTTAACTACATTAGATCTTGTACCCCCAGGAACCTCTATGTCTTCAGATATGGGTTCATATTCCTGTACAGGCACGGTACAATGACCTAGATCCACCAGATCTAACTTTATGACTGGTGGATACGTGATAACTGTAGTATTCACCCTGCTATCGTCCAAAGAGTCAAAGAACCCACCATCATCATAGACATGGTATTCTAGAAATTTAGTTGTTTGTGATTCCACTATTTTGGTCTCTCCTTCTCTACAGTAAAATCTGTAGTCCTAAAGTGGTCAAGATATCCTACTAAATAGCAATGAGGGGGACGAGTATGTAATCTTTCTTTATAAGGATTATACTACCTTAGTAGGGCTGCCCTATACACTAATGTGTGTAAGGCTGAGTTTTCTAACTTTTAGATAATTAGGTAGATTAGTCCTATTCTGCATTGACTTCTTTAAGTCTTTTAAGGAGCTATTATGCCTTTTGGCAACACACCATTTTGCACAGAATTACTCGACATAGTGAACTAAGTCACTGTTTTAACTAATTCCAAATATCTGGCAAACAAACCTTTTAAAGTCCTAAAACACCATGTTTGCCATGATATTCTCCTCGACGGTCAAATCTAATTATTTTGATGAACTTTCCCAATTGGTTCTCAACCTTCAGTCTTTAAATAAGAAAACATAACTGTGATAGGAATAATCATCAATAATTGTCAGAATATATTTAGAATTGCGCAATGCAACTGTATAAGGTCTACCGATACCTTTATGTATCAAACTCAACAAGTCAGAAGCGTGACTTGACCTTAATGTCCTTATTAATCAACTTACCCCTGCAGTAGTCAGTACATGTTCCCATATCATCGTAATATAGAATTAAGAAATGCTTTCCTTAATCAATCTCTCAACCCTAGTTCTGGAAATATAGCTTAAACTTTTATGCCACACCATGTATGACTTCTCATTTATCAGGGTCCTTCATAACTTGTTTAGCAAGATACGAAGAAACATTTATCTAATTCGAGGTAAGACACATTTTATACAAACTATATGACAGGAAAGTTGTACCTTTATATTTTGCATTAAATAACAACTGTACAACAAAAGCATTTAATACAAAACATCAACCTTCTTTGTTTAAAATTAATCAAACGATCACATATAAAATGTGTCATGTAAAACTAAAAGAACCTGACAATAAAGTTCAGTACATATATCCCCTATAGAAATTGCTTCCACCTCTTTATTACTGTGAACGATTAGTTCCTCCTTCCCTTTATTTGGCTTTATCTTGGATATGAACCACTGCATTGTGGAAGCATCTTGATCAGATTTTTCACTAAATAGTCACCATGTACCTAATGCGACTATCGCAAATTAGATTCATAAATTGACAAGCCAAAGAATAACCTGATGGTCTTAGTCTTTTCTTTTAAACCTCATACTACTGGTTTCTTTATGGCCCCAGGACCTTCACCAGTACTGGTTTGACCGACGCCAGTATGTGGAGAAGACTTGAACTTTTTGCCTTTGAACTTAGTAGGCTTCATCTTTGTCTTCCCATAAGCTGCTTTGACGACTGTAGGAGTAGCTAACTTGAGTTTCTCCTTCTCAGCAACGCAATGGGCTATCAAAGTATTGAAGTCCCATCATCTTCAATCTACCGTGAATACGAATTATTCTTGATATGTACTCCGTTACTCCGCTTTTCACCTATATACTTTATGAAGAATAATTCTTTCATTAAGGCACTTGTCTCAACACTAGATGAGACTATGTACCTCTGGGAGACATTATCAAGGAATTCCTTTGCTATGTCTATGTCCGGAAGTCCACTTAGCAGATGGTTAGGAATGGATCTTTTAATGCTCATCAGATATAATCTGTTAGACTGACCCCAAGCTTCATAGGCTACTTTATGAGCTGTTGAGCTTATAGATGTAGGTGGAGATGGCTTATCCGTCTTTATGGTCATATCAACCACAACTATCTCCATAACATTCATTACATCCTATGTCCACTTCTTGGTATTGAAACCGGATAGGTTTTCAATGGTGATACTAATTTTGTTGACTGAAAAGGTGACTTCAAGATAATAATCTTTAAATCAGCACTAATGTAGGACAACAATGATACTAAAGCCATTGAATAGTATCGTTACTGAAAATTCGGGCATACATATTATGAAACACATGTGGGTTGAATACACAATATATGGAACTAGACCTTCACACATAAAAGTGATCATAGTACAAATCATCAACTCTTATGACACTACCACCTGTGGGCGAATAGATCATTCAAGCAACGACTTTCCTCTATCTAATGCCTTTATGCACATCTCAAAATCTTATGTAAAGCCAACGCCTGTGGGCAGAATAACCAAACATGAGACCAGAGACATCCCCTAACGTGTAAGCAGAACAATTCAAAATACTAATTTGAAAGGCCACTATGGTAACTATGTTCTCATCAGCACCCAAAAAGTTCGCAAGCACAAAAGATACATCTTTATGTTATCTTCACAATCTTTATGGGCATTCAGTATTTGACAACGTAACATCAATAAATGCAAATGTCCGAATGCACAGTCTCATTGTCACACACTCATGTTGAATACATTCTCTGAAAATTTCATTTAAGACTTTCGTAAAAGAAAAATCTCAGTAGATTGATTATCGTGCGTCACCAGATACCGAACTGACCACCTGAGACACGTGAACCTCATGTATCTTCCCTATGGTAAGTTTGTTGCACGAAAATTCATTCAAAATTGGCTTTAGAACGTCCCAATTTTTTTTCGGTTGACTATCATGCAATCCCAAACATTAAACATGAGACCTGAGACACGAGAACCTCATGTATCTTCCTTATACAATGTCCGAAGCATGAAAATTCACTTGAAATCAAATCCAGAATATCTTATTTCCTTTTAATGGAGTTAAACTTTAATTTATTACAAATGTAATAAATCCAGAAAATGGAAAAACTTACTTTATAAATTTTCCAGACTCGAAAACTGACCCAAAACATCCCGGGGTACCCTTACGGGAAATATGAAATTTTTGTGATGTGTTGTGTTTTTTTTTGGTATTGTAGTAGAGTGTACGACTGACCTGGCACGCACATGAGTGCACGTGTGCGTAGGTCGCACGTGCGTTGCATGCACGCGGCCAGACGTGTGTCAGAAGCGTCAGGCGCGTGAGATCCACACTCCGCATGCTTAAGAACGTGCAAAGGCACACATGCTGACCACATGTTGCCATCTCCATATGCCACGTGTTGTCCATTCGGAGGGGAAAGGTTGTCAGTCTGGATGGGCGTATGCCTTGCACTCACCCGCCTTCACTGACTTGTCGATGTCTGGACACGCATTCCTCGCTCAGCGTAGCGATGTGTTGCGCTGTGGTTGGCGTGTGCACCACACGCGCCAATTCGTACGCCCCAGCCTGCGACATTGTAACAATGTCGGGTGCGTGCACTAATGCGCCTAACAGTCTCTCCCACTTCCAACGCCAGGGACAATTTTCAACATCCTGGAACTTCGTTTTTTGCTCTGTTCGGCCCGTTTTTCATAATTAACCTTATGTATACTACTTTTACGTAATTATATACATAAAAAACTGAAAAATGATAAGAAAACCAAATGAGATGAAAAACTGAAAAATCTTCGTTTTCGACAATCCGATCACGTAACCGCTCTGATACCACATGTAATACGTAGTATATGCCTTATTACGTATGTCGGATCTACATGAAGCGATAAAAAACGAAGATAATGCAGAATACCTGAATTTCAGTTTCATCTCCGATTTCGATATCGATTCTGACCTCCAAATGTCTCCGAATCTCCCACAATCTTTAGGGAAAAGTATTTCCTTACACGTGGTTTAGGCCTTTCCATAATTTTCTCAATATGTAAGCTTCCCTAATGGGTCAGGGATTTCTTATGCTTACGTTTACTGTTAGCAACTGTAGGAGACCTTAACCTATATATAGCTTCCATATCGGGCTTTCCTATCACAAGGTTGATATGGACACGGTCTATACTAATTAGAACATATTTTCTACCCGAACTTTGACCCATTAATCTAAATCATTTATTGGGTCACTTTATTATCTTTATCTGGATCAAATTGTGCAACTTAACCGATAATTTACTTAACAACCAAAAAATGCAATTAATGTTGTCCAATTCTATGGGAAAAGGATAAAATTGTCCCTAAAGACAAAAAATTTCTAACATATCAAGCTTTAACAGGCTGCATATCCACCCTTCTTGACTTTTCAACATAAAACAGTCACACGTTTCAACTCCAAAACGATTCTGCACAATTCAAAAGTCCTAGAGAAGGCATCTTGCAGGTAAATGCATCTTGGGGAAGGCATGTGCATGCGATATAAACATGCACAATAAAGACTTGAGAAAAAGTCCCAACGCATTCTCATGCTCACGCAGAGCCACTTCCTTACAACGTCATCTCTGATCTCTCTCTATCTATTCTCTACTGTTACAAGAACAATAAAGATAAAACAGGTGGAGCCTATGAAACATCGGCCCTCAACTGTTGAAACTTGCAAATGAGATTGATAGTTATGCTGTACAACATTTAAAGCCTTCCAAGGTTGGCCCCACCAACATGAATCACGTTTTAGAAACGTCGGCCCTCAACTCTTGAAGCTTGCAAATGAAATTCACAGTTACGCTTTACACCACCATGAATCACGTTTTAGAAACGTCGGCCCTCAATTCGTGAAACTTGCAAATGAGATTCACAGTTATGCTTTACAACGTTTAAAGCCTTCCAAGGTAGGTCTCACCAACATGAATCACGTTTTACAGATCTTTCAATCCAAACAATTTATTCTTTACAATTATAGAACTAAAGCTTCTCAATGATGGCCCCACAAACACGAAAACATGGTTCCACTAGAATCTTTAGGATATAGTCTTCGGATTATATCAGTTTCAGAAAATCCAACTTACTTCAGAGATAGGTATCCCTACAAACAGACATATGCAAGACAGTAATCCTATATCATTCGCAACCCCTGACTTTTATTAGAAAGGGATAGTTCAATCCATTAATTCAAACTCAATCTATGAGCCCACCGAGAAACAAGATGGCATAGATTGGGATATTACAGCCAAAGCAAAAAAATAAAATAAAATTATAACCTTAAGCAATATTAAAGGCTGTTGTAAATTCCGAAATCAATTTTAATGCAAATCAAATTGTCCTAAAAATGCTTTGATATTCCATGTAAATTTAACCTTTAACATTCTAAATAATATTTCAACCTTTAACATTCTAAATAATATTTCAAGCCTAGAATTAACTTAAAATTATTTATGACACAATTGATTCAACTACTTCAAAATTTAAGATTCATCCTATATATAAAAGAAAGAAATATTAATTTTAGTTCATGCTCAATATGAGTAATCACTTCTTGTTCGCAAATACTTTCCCTACGTTAAAACTTTATCTACTCTCAATTTCTTCTTTTCTTTGTTCATTTTCAACGGTGCAAGAATGTGTATCTTTGATAATTGTCCGTTTACATTGAAGGGTTAAAGGAAGAGGAAAGAGTTTTGTTAATATAATAAAATCATAATGATTATTTTTTTTTACAAGCCTAATAATTATTATTTTGGGTCCACTTTACAGTAGAATCAACTAAAATAACATGGGTCTCACTTTATAATTATTAAATTAGTCTAAGGCCTCATTTTTACACAACATAGAGAATGAAACATATTTTTCAGTTCATATAAAGCTCCGGGCTAGAATGTTGTTCTAACGTGAAGAGCAATTTTGATATATTAATTTATCCAAAAAACATTTTTTGATATAATTGAAATGAAGAAAAAGAATTTATGGAATGGAATTGTTCAGTAAAAAAATTTTATTCATAAGAAATAAGATGGCTTGTCCCGACGTTCAATGTCTATTGTTAACCGAAAATGGTGAAGACAGGAGAAGACAATGAGAGGACAATGGAACGGTAATTAAAGAAGAAGAAGAGACGATTAATCACATTAACATTTTTGGTTCTGTCGTTTTCTGAAATAGCAGATCTTTATTATATAATTTTGCACAACTTTATTCACGCAAAGAGTAGAAAGTAGAGTAGGTAATGGTTTTGATGAAAATCAAGAATCTGGGTTCTGGAACATGTTTAAAGCTGAATTATAGATGGTGAATCCTCCATCTACGGCCAGATTGTGACCACTGATATATCTGGCCTCCTCACTAGCTAGGAAAAGAGCTGCATTGGCAACATCTTCAGCTTTAAGTGTCACACCCTTGAGGTTAGCAACCGAGTCCATTACCTTCTCTATCTTCTCATTGTCATGCCCAAAAAATTTAGTCGCTAAAGGTATGACAAGTGCATAAGGTCCTAGACAATTGACCCTGATCCCAAATTGTCCTAGCTCAACCGTAGCATTCCTCATCAGGCCTAGAATAGCATGCTTGGAAAAAGTATAAGTGTGCGACGTAGCACCTCCCACAGTTTAGCTGATGCTAGCAGTCAAAATTATGCTTCCACTATAACTTAGGATCATGACTCAAGCTGCATGTTTGATTCCCAGAAAAAACTCATGTCACCTTGATGCTTAGAACTCGCTCAAAATCTAACTTGTCATTGTCAATTATACATGCTTTGTTTGGATCAACAATTTCTGCATTATTAAACATTATATCTAGCTTCCCGTAGGTTGCCATGGCTTTATCAACGACATTTTTTATCTAGTCCTCATCAGTGATGATACAGTGGATATAGGATGAGTTTGATGAGCCTAGTGTGTCGACCACTGTATGACCCAATTCGTCTTAGATGCCAATGATCACAACTTTGGCCCCGTGGTGACCGAATACTTTTGTTGTGCACTCTCCAATGCCACTGGCTCCTCGTGTGATCAAAGCCACCTTCCCCTCTAACCTGCATATATTCATCTTTTTCATATTTGTGTTTAATTAAATTGTTTTGTGAAACCTGCTATATTGAAGCTTGTGGAGGATCTTGCAATGGCAATTAAGATAAAGAAGAGAGGAAGGGCAAATATCAAGCTGAAGCCTCCATGATATCCTAGGAAATTTGAGCTAATGATCTTGGGGATAATTCAGAAGACCATGCATCCAAGAAGTGAAGTTCTGAAGATTAAAGATTAAGGGAGAAAGCTTGAAGAGGAAAATGAAGAAGTCTGCAGAGGAGAAAAATGGAATAGTCTGTTGATGTTTATGAAAAAAGCTGAAGGGGAATTATTTCTAAAGCTGAAATGGAGAATGTGTTAAAGTTGTCAAAACACAAAATCAAGCTGATAGTGAATTCAGAGGATGTTAGTTAAAGCTTGTCCAATTCGTACCACAAGCATATACACGTTGTCCTGCATATCAGAATTCTGTTTTCATGTAGCTTTAAAATTAGTAGCATTTAATGTATGTCAGCTGCTATTTTTGCATGTATTTTGCTTTTAGCTTATCAAAGGGACAATGAGATGTGTTAAGCTCCTGTCTCTTGGATCACAAGCGTGTTTTCAATTATTAGCCT
>JAOQMP010000004.1:9799629-9817041 GCA_027563575.1 Erythroxylum pedicellare
TACTTGATGACATAAGCCTAATACTATTCATGGAACGTAAATCACATTACATAAACGACATACATGTATATATAAAAAGAATACCTCATAATATATTATTAATAAGTCATAATGTTAATACATGAATGACAAATATCCATTGGCCAAGGGCACACTACTAACATGAAGTCCTTTAGTTAAAGGATCGACTTTCAGTTCCTCAGTCTTTAAATGCTCCAAACCTTAATGTCACCTTTTCGTATCAACACTTTTATGACCAAATAATTGATCTTTAATTGCTAAGACCCATAGTACAACCAAATGGGTCTAGCCACTAAATCAACCACAGACAACTCAGAAATCAAATTTTTGGGTTAAACCGTTTGTGAAGCAGCCCCATAACATGCATTCTGCATGCATAGTCGAGGAAGTTACCTGTGTCTTCTTAACACACTTCCACAACATTATACCATCTGTAAACTTAAAAATGTAACCTTAAGTGGATTTTCGATTATTCGAACACATAGATAACATCTTAATATGAATTCCCTACGAGGTTTAGTCTGTTGACTTTTCTATATGTCATCACATAATCCTTAATTCGCTTTAGTATCTCAACACTCGCTAGACTACATTCCAATGGTCTACAACTGGATCAACCAGATATTGATCAAATAGTCAACTAGTGAATGCAGTGTCCTACCTAGTATATAGCCGAGCTTACATCAGACTATCTACCGTACTAGATTATGGAACATTCCTCATAACCTCTCTATTTACTTTATTCTTTGGATATTGTATCAAAGATTAGCTCTCATTATGAGAAACAGGTTCTATGACAGGTTAATTGTTAACCGTATTAAACCTTTGTAACACATATTCAATGTATGCATTTTATGGGAGGTTTGATGAGTGTTGAGGTCTGTCCTGGTGAATCTGAATACTTAGGACAAAAGATGCTACATCAAGGTCCTTCATGTCAAAGTTTTTGACCAAAAGTTGCTTAGCCTCATACAACACAGTCAAGTAATTTGACGTGAGCAATATATCATCTACATGCAGTAATAACAAGATAACTTTGCTCCTCTTGACTCAATAGTACAAGCATTTTTTGACTTTATTTTCTATGAAGTCGACAGAGGTCATAACCTTATCAAATGTAAGGTATTACTTTCGAAAGGTTTGTTGTAAATCATATATTGATTTGCGTAATGCGCAAACTATGTCAATTCTATCTGGATCTTGAAATCTTTCAGGTAGTACCATATAAACTACTTCATAAAGGTCTTTATTCAGGAAAGCGATTTTGACAACCATCTGATGTAACTCTGTATCATTATGAGTTACAATTGTCTTAATCACTCAAAATGTATCATACGAGGATACAAGAGAAAAGGTAACAAAAATCAACCTTTCTCTCTGAGTGAACCATTAGGCAATTGAGCGAGCCCACAAACTGTTAAACTTTATCCTGAAATCCTTTAGGTCCAAAAACCTTATTTATAACTGACAAGTTTGTATTTCTGCTGCAAATCAACTAGCTCCCAGACCTTACTATAGTTCATGGCTTACATCTCGTCGTTCATTGTATCCCACCACACATCTGCATTGGGTCCAAAAATAACTTCTGTAAAAGTAACTGGATCCGTAACATGTCTAATAACATAATCCAGTACACCTGATAGACTATGTAATCAGATGGGATACTAGGTCGTCTCACTCCAATGGATTCACTTAACTGTATTAGATCTTGTACCCCTAGGAACCTCAGTGTTTACAGGTATGGGTTCCTATTCCTATACAGGCATGGTACAATGACCTAGATATACCAGATCTAACTGTATAAGTAGCGGGTACGTGATTACTGTAGTATCTACCCTGCTATCATCCGAAGGGTCAAAGGGCCCACCATCATTATAGACATAGTATTCCAAAAACTTAGCTGTTTGTGATTCCACTATTTTGGTCCCTCCTTCTCTACAGTAAAAGCTGTAGCTTTAAAGTGGTCAAGATATTTTACTAAATAGAAATGAACGGAACAAGTATGCAATCTTTCTTTATAAGGATTATACTACCTCAGTAGGGTAGCCCTACACATGAATGTGTGTAAGGCTGAGTTTCCAAGCTTTAGATAATTAGGTAGATTAATCCAGCTCTACATCGACTTCTTCAAATCCTTTAGGGTGTAGTTATGCCTTCTGATATCACAACATTTTGCTCAGAACTACTCGGCATAGTAAATTAAGTTGCTATTCTAACTAATTCTATATATCTAGCAAACAGACTTTTTAAAGTCCTGAAACACCATGTTTGCCATAATATTCTCTTCCACAGTCAAATCTGACTATCCTGACGAATTTTTCCAATTGGTTATCAACCTTTAATCTTTAATTAAGAACAAATAATTGTTATGGGAATAATCATCAACAAAAGTTAGAATACATTTGGAATTGGATAATGCAATTGTATAAGATCTACTGATATCTTTATGTATTAGACTCAACAAGTCAGAAGCATGATTTGACCTCAATATCCTTATTAGTTAACTTACCCTTGCAACAATCAACACATGTTCCTAGATTATCATAATCTAGAATTGAGAAATGCTTTCCTTGATCAATCTCTCAACCTTAGCTCTGGAAATGTGGCTTAAACTTTTATACCAAACCATGTATGACTGTTCATTCATCAGGGTCCTTCATAACTCGTTTAGCAAGATACGAAGAAGCATTTATCTAATTCGAGGTAAGACACATTCTATACAAACCATATAATAAGAAGGTCGTACCATTATGTTTTGCATTAAACAACAACTTTACAACATAAGCATTAAATGCAAAACGTCAACCTTCTTTGTCCAAAATTGATTAGAATATCACATATAAAATGTGTCGTGTAAAACCCAAATGAATCTTACAATAAAGTTCAATACATACATTCCCTTATAGATATTACTTCCACATCTTCATTGCTGTAAGTCATCAGTTCCTACTTTTCTTTATTTGACTTTATCTTGGATATGAACCACTGTGTTATGGAAAACCTTAATCAAATGTTCCACTAAATAGCCACCATGTACTTAATGCGACTATCTCAAATTAGATTCATAAATTGACAAGTTAAAGAGTAACCTGATGGTCTCAGTCTTTCCTTTTAAACCTCATACTACTGGTTTCTCTATATCCCTTGGGCCTTTATCAGCACTGGTTTGACTAACTTCAACATGCGGAGAATATTTGAACTTTCTACCTTTGAACTTAACGGGCTTCATCTTTGTTTTCCCATTAGTTGCTTCGAGGGCTGTAGCAGTAGCAAACTTGAGTATCTCCTCATCAGCAATGGAATAGGCTATCAAAGCATTGGAGTCCCAATATCTTCAATCTACTGTAAAGATGAATTATTCTCGATATATACTTCATTACTCCCCTTTTCTCCCATATATCTTGTAGAGAATAATTCTTCAATCAAGGCACTTGTCTCAACACGAAATGAGACAGTGTACCTCTAGGAGACATTATCAAGAAACTCCTTCCTTATGTATATGTCCGGAAGTTCACTTAACAGATGGTTAGGAATGGATCTTTTAATGATCATCAGATAAAACCTGTTAGATTGATCATAGGTTTCATAGGTTGCTTTATGAGTTTTCAAGCTTATGGATGTAAGTGGAGATGGATTATTCGTCCTTATGGTCATATCAACCTCAGCTATCTCCATAACATTCAATACATCCTCTTTCCACTTCTTTATATTGAAACCGATGGTGACACTATTTTTTTTTAACTGAAAAGGTGACTGCAAGATGATAATCTTTAAATTAGCACAAATATAGGACAACAACGATACTCAAAGCCATTGAATAGTATCTTTATTGAAAATCTGGTCACATATATTATGAAACACTTGTGGACTGAATACATAATATATGCAACTAAACCTCCATATATAAAAGCGATTAGAGTACAAGTCATCAACTCTCATGATACTAACACCTGTGGGTGAATAGATCATTCAAGCAATAACTTTACTCTATCTAATGCCCTTATGTAAGGCTAACACATGTGGGAAGAATAACCAAACATGAGACCAGAGACATCTCCTAACGTGTAAACAAAACAATTCAAAACACTGATTCAAAAGGCCACTGTAGTGACTACATTCTCATAAGCACTCAAAAAGTCTACAAACACAAGGGATACATCTTTATGCTATCCTCACATTCTTTATGGGCATATAGTATGTAATAATATAACATCAATAAATGCAAAAATCTGAATGCATAGTTTCATTATCACGCACTCGTGTTGAAGACATTCTTAGAAAACTTCATTTGAGACTTTCGTTAGAGAAAAATCTCAGTAGAGTGATTATCGTGTGTCACCGGATACTGAATTGACCTCCTAAGACATAAAACCCTAATGTATCTCCTTATGGCAAGTTTGTTACACAAAAATTCACTCAAAAATGGCTTCAGAATGTCTTAATTCCTTTTTCAATCGACTATCATGCAATCCTGAATACCGAACGTGAGACCCGAGATACGAGAATCTCATGTATCTCCCTCATATGATGTCTGAAGCATGAAAATTTACTTGAAATCGGATCCAGAATACCTTAATTTCTTTTTCTGGAGTTAAACTTTAATTTATTACTAATATAATAAATCTAGAAAAATGGAAAAACTTACTTTAAAAATTGTTCGGACTCGGAAACTAACCCAAAACACCCCAGGGCACCCTTACAGGAAATCTAAATATTTTCTATTTTTTTAATTTACTATAACTGCTGACATGTCACAGACGTCAGTGCGTGCGCGGGGGCCGCGAGTGTCGATGCACCTAGATGCGTCTGGCGCGTGTGCGTCATGCCCAAATGCGCGAGCACTGTGCGGCGCATGGATTGCATGCACTGACATTTGTCCTACATCGACCTTTGTCACGTGGACGGCCCGAATGGGTGAGTATGAGGCATCCCATGCCCGTGGGATCACGGGTCTTGAGTTGCGCGTGCAGTGTGCGCTCGACACGCGTCCGTCGCTCCGTAGAGCAACGTGTCTCGCTGTGATTAGGGCTTGCGGTGTACGCGCCAACCGTACGCGGCTGCCCTGTGCTACAGTAGCATAGTGCATGCACCCGACGTCGGAGGCAATTTTGACATCTCGGAAAGCCATTTTGTGCTTTGTTTGGCCCGTTTTCAACCCGTTTTTCGTAGCTAGCTTTATGTATTCCACTTTTACGTAATTATATACGCAAAAAATTGAAAAATAATTCAAAAATGGAGAAAAACCATATGAGATAAAAACCGAAAAGCCTTTATTTTTGGCAATCCGATCATGTAACCGCTCTGATACCACATGTAATACGTAGTATAGACCTTATTACGTACCCTGGATTTACATGAAAGGATAAAAAACGAAAATACTATGGAATACTTGATTTCGATTCCATCTCTGATTTAGATGTCGATTCCAAGTTCTAAACGATCACGAACCTCCCGGGACTTTTACGGAAAGTGCTCACCGAGATACAAACTAGGTCTTTTATAGTTTTCTCAATATATAAGCTCCCTTAACAGGTTAGGGATTCCTTATACTTACAATTGATATGAGCAATTGCAAAAGACCTTAACCTTTATGTAGCTTCCATATTGGGTTTCCCCATCACAAGGTTGATATCCATTTTCTACTTGAATTTTGACGCATTAATTTAGATTATTTATTGTGTCACTTTATTATTTTTATCTTGATAAAATTACGTAACTTAATCGATAATTTATTTAAAAATAAAAAATGTAATTAATAGTTGTCCAACTTTATGAGAAAGACAAAATTGTCTAACACTTTTATCATGATACTAACTTAATCGTGCCCCCAATTATAGGAGTTTTATGTCAAGTGAAATTAGACTTGTGGCTTATGTTCCTTGATCTCGATCAATAATTGTTATGTGAAAAAATAGATTACTGTAACAGTTCATATCATTTTCTTTTATACAAAATGAATATAGTTTTACGATTGAAGAAAATTTACATAAAGGAAAAGATTAATTAATTAATTACTTTTATTTTATCGTAAATTTTTTACTAAACTTAAATGACTTTAGAATAAATTCATCTATATCTAAGCATATCCACTTTTTAAAAACCTTTTAAATTACCTTAATCGATTAAGCTATTCTATCAAAAATGTTTCAAGTTTCTAAAAATCCTTAATACCAAGCTTGTGAGCTTCCAGTGCACAAAAACGAAAGATCAACATTGCAGCATCGATTCTCTGTGTAATCTAAGGTCATCATATCTCGCCACCAACACGTGGCTACGCAATAAGAATAACAGCATCACGGTTTTGTCTCGAGCTATGAATGCCTTCACTGAATTATTCTTTATGTAGGCCCCTTGGCAGGGACTGAGTGTAGGTGAAAGTAATCAGACCTATTATCTTTCCACAAGAAGCCAGGTCCATTATTTGTTTTAAATCGATGTGGCACCTGAACTTCCATTATTCAAGACAGTTTGTTTAAAACGTCCAGGCAAGCATTAACCAAGCACCACCAACCCCAGCCCTCAGATGCCTGATTACTTATTTAAGTACAATTCAGCGAGTCAACAAGGTTCTCAAAGAAGACCACGACTGGTCGCTGGCTTAACGACGCTACGGACTGCTAGTTGAGAGGATCCAAAAGCGGAACCACCGTTTTGCAGTTCCATTCCTCTCATTAGCAACTCTTTGTCCAAAGCCGCAAACATGGTCCCAGAATTTTGTGGTCCAAATATTACTCGTTTAGGAGTACCGAAGTTGTGTGCTGTTATTTCCCAACTTTTCTTTTTCTCTTATTATGGACCACTTTTCATTATACGTTAACTAAAAGGGTTCGTAGATGACGTCAACGAGTGGAATTGAAGAACAACTTCGGTTTAGTGAAATGCGTAGTAGTACTAGAACAGTAATGAAAAAATATGATCATGATGAGATCTTTGTGGCCCAGGCATTAAGATTCTTTGGTATTATTGCAGGCACTGGGGCTGGGGTGGTTGGTAAGAGGAACCTGAATATGGCCTATCATCTTCTCAAACGTGTCTGTGTCGGGTACGTCTTTTGTGGGCCCTTTCCTGCCACTAATAACCACAGTATGTCCATCGATAAGCCGGAAAAGGACAAAACTTTTGATGTAACACCGTCAAATCATTGTGGGCACCACGTATAGGTACGGTTCATTTTGTGCTCGTTTCAATTAACTCGTCCAGGTAAATGGGAGATTGACATTCCAGTCTGAATTTCCGTTCAACACTTTAAGAAATTACTTACAATAAATTAAGTTACTAGGTTAACTATTAGTTGGTTTAGTTTTCAAAAATCTTATTCGTAAGAGTTTGTTTAATTGTTTAATAGTATTTTAGATGCTATATAAATAATAACACCTGTATTTATACAAGTGTTAATTTTTTATTCTGAATAACATTTTCTATCTGCAAGTTTCAAGTTTCAGATAAAAAAAGTGATTTTTTCATCTTTAAAATAGAAGATAGAATTAACTATTAATTCTTTATTATTTGATATATATTCTTCTAAGAAATTCAATAATTTTTTCTTTAATTTCAGACAACATTAATGATTTGCCATAAATTTATAATATCTATAATTTAACAAATATTTATTATCTTTTTTTTGAAAATTTATATAATTTCATTGTCGGAAACAACCTCTCTACTAATTAACGGTATAACTACATACTACTGGATTTTCCTAAACCTTACATGTCAGCGGGATTTCTATTAAGTGTTATTGTTGTTATTATTATTATTGTTGTTGTTGTTGTTATTGTTTAAATAATTTCATTGATATAAGAATGAAATAACATAATATTATTATAAAATTAAGAGAACATGACCACCAAGTTTGAAATCTTGCTAAATCACCATAACAAATCGCCCGAAATATTAATCCAGTAAAGCCAAGATACTCAAGACCACAAAGCATTAAGAGAGTTCTTAGGTCCTTCAGGCCAATCGTCGATATCTAACCCCTTAGAGGGCATTTATATATCGAGGAAAAACAAGAACCACTTTCTTCAGGTTAAAATAATTATCTTTCTTCAAGAGTTTCTTTCCTGATTCAAATCCCTAAAGTTTTCTTCTCTCTACAAAGTTTCTTCTTCTATGGAGAGCTTTAGATGGAGATCGCTCTAAGTGTCCTTGCATGGAGCAAAATCAGATTATAGAGACTTCGAGGCCTATAGTTAGACTCACGAATTTAATACCATAAGAATTCCTAAATTCTTATGCTATAAGGATCATATTAGGAATTTCTACACATGATATAACTATCCATATTAGAATTTCTATGCATGAATAGATGTAGGTGTGAGACCCATAGATTTGCCATGAAGCAGGGAGATTTAGGGAACATATCTAAGCAATATCAGAGTTAAGAGGTTGTTCTCTGACGCTCTGAACAATTGCTCTTATAACTGTTTCTTTAGACTTTCTCTTGTTCTGAAATCTTCTTAGATTTTTTTTCCTCCAAATTTCTTGATTAGTGGTAGCCAAGGTTAGGATATAAACCCCAAAGATAGGCTTAGTACGTAAGGGGATTAACCATGCAATTGCTTTTAGGATGGTAGTGATATCTTCACTATATTGACGAATCCTTTTAATTGCATTCCATAGTGAGTCAGTAAAAGAGCATTCACAAAATAAATGATTTCTTGTTTCCCTTTCACTTGCATATAATATACATTCACCCCTCAAGTTTAAAAAGACCAAAGTACTAAATTTATCTCTAACTGCAACCACAAAATAAAAGCAATATTTGGCCTGATATGTTTCATCCAAACAATTTAATGTCATGGTACATCAAGGACATTAGAAGAACACCTTTTTTCGAACTCCTTGGTAGAGAATTTCAAAATTGATAGATTGCTCCAAAATTAGCAGTTATGTAAGGCTATATTAGGAGAATAGTGTGGGGATAAGTGTTGAGTAATCATAGGGATTTGAGACCATTTGTTCTCGATAATTAGTGATGAGACTTTAGCCCTATTCTGATAGCTTAAAAAGGCAACAATAGCCACCTAATGTTGGATGAGGGGACCAAAACCTATTCAATTATCATACCATATGGAAGCCATCTTTCCATCCCGAACTCTGCAGAATATATCTCTTGCAATTTCAATTTTGATTATCAATAGTTGACTGAGAAAACTAGAATATGATGACTTAACTGTTAGGGCCCAAATGCTTTTCTTTTTGAGGAAATAACAATATAGCCAACTCATCCAAAAGGAATTCATATCTTCAAGCACTCTTTATAGTCTTTCAATCATAAGAGTTTTATTAGACAACTTGATTATCAATATAGATTTTCATATTTTTTGTAATTGCTATTTTAATTAATGTTTGATATATTATTTCTTTATTCTTTAATTCAAACGAAATTATTATGTAATTGATATGACATTGTGAATTATAAATGAGGTTTTCCCTTCATCTCTTAATGTATAAAAATTTGGTTTTGTTCTTCCCTAATGGAACCTAAATTGGGGGGAGGGGGTGCATTGAATGTTTTCAAGATTTAAATTAAAAGTTACTATCTTATAAAACAATGACCAAAAATTATAAAGAATGTAAGTATGAAATAAACATAAAATATTTAACAATGCTTGTAATCAATAAAGTAAAAGAGTAAGGGAAGAGAAAGACAAATCAATTTATGATGGTTCGATAAACCTCAAAACAACTTTAAACACTCTCAATACAATGAAAACAACCCCAATAAGAGCTTATAACCTAAATTTGCTCACCTAATTATTTTGATAATATCAAAATGGTTCACATACTACAAATGAGACAATGAATGCTCAAATGATTAAAAATACTTATAAATGTACGTAAAAGGCACTCAAATACTTCTTGATACAAAAACCAATGAGAAAATACCTATTTATATTATTTTGGGACCCCTACTAGTCATTAGAGCACTGTTGAGTCAATAAGTATACTACACATTAAAGACACCAGATTGACCAATCGTTAAGGCATTGGTTGACCGGTAGGCATATTAGTATACGACACATTGGTCAACTAATACATCAACTAATGTTACAAAACAGTCTAAATATATCAATTTTATCAACTTTAACCTATATTGGTCGATGACTAACCCATATAAGTTGATCAATCAACCTAAAAATATGATTTTAACTACTTTAAATGCTTAAACTCAATTTGATCAATGCAATTATGAATTAAACACTTCCCAAAATATTCTTAAATTAGTTTGAAAGATCAAGAAACTTTTATATTAAAACCAAAAGCTTTGGTGCCTCTTAATAAATGTAAATACTAATTTAATGTAATGAAATGAAATTTCTATGTATGATGAGTCTTCTAAACTATCAAACAACCAAGGTGAGCTTACCTTAAGTAATACACAATATACAAAGACCTTGGTTTATCTTGATCTTCTTCTATGCTTGACTTGATTTTGACATTAAAGATTGCAAACTTTTTCTTTATTTTAATAATCCATTGTTATGATAAAATCTTTTTCTCATATTCCTTCTCATTAAAAATTAACTTTATTAGCAGTACTAATGTTTTGTTATCACTAAAATATCAATTGGAAATTCCCTTGGTTCAATAATCTCTCCTTTTTATGTTGACAAAGCATTTACGATATCATAAAGCAATATAAGAATTTAAGCAGCAAGTAATTATCCATATCAAGATAATAATTAGCTCCACATTAATTTGCATATAAAACATAAATTAATATCATAATCATAATTCAATATTTAGAACATAATTTAACAAAAAGGTATTCATTATCAAAGAAATATCCATAAATGTTCACCATATAAAAATGTAAGACATACAAAAGGGTAATCACTTCCTTTGAATTTTAACATTCCTTTGTAATATCAAAAAAAATGATCCCCCCTTTTTGGAAACATAAAAAGAAAGAATAATAAGCTAGAGGGAAAAAGAGACTTGATCAAGTTGTATAAGTCATCAAGTCGATGTATCATGATGTCCCAAAAAGAGTTAAGCTTGCCTTATAACAAGGTGAGATGATACATAATGATCATTAAACGAGCATCAAGTGGAGAGAGATGAAGTGGTAACCTCATCATCTACAAATAGCTTAATAATATGATGCAAGAGAGGCTCATTAGGACCAGCAATATAGGGCAGAGCCTCGTATACTAGTGACAGTTGTTGAGGTTGGAGCTGTTGTTACTAATATAGCCTGGCCATTTAACCATTAATAAATTCATACCCTATACAATTAAAAGTAGTAGAGTCAAAGAAGAAATTAAAATCAATCACATCATAACCAGGAGAAATATGAAAATGCTAGAAGATGAGGATAAGTATGAGAGCATAAGGAATGTTTTGTTTCTTTTTCTTAGTTTGATGGAAATGGACCATATTAAGGGAAAAAAAAAAAGAAACCAAGATGAATATACTCTCCTAACATAAGGGTGGGGAGGAATGAAAGTCATTATCACCTAGAACGGTAAAGTAACCACAACAAAAACAAAATTATACTTAATAAAGAGATGGTGAAAACGAGGAATAACATTGAGGCTAAGTACATCATCGAGTTTCCTATTGACCTCTGCATAAGTGTCCAACTCAAAAATAATTTTGACTACATTAGGCATAGAATAAGATCGGATGATGTATTTGTGTGACAATTATAATATGAAAGATTTTCAGGCATGATTCTACCTATGATCTCATAAATGAGTTGAATTTCAACAACATAGAATTTGGAGAAGATATGGGTGTTACCATGAATCACTTTATGATGGAGATTAGTATTGAATAGCCTAACATTGGTAGGAATTATACGATATATTTTTGTAAGAAGTGATTCCCACCCTTGATCAATGAAATACTAGAGAAGACCATATGTTTCAAAATTTTTATAAATTGGTAGCAGAAATAACAAGATTTTCATACAATTCGCAAAAAGCATAATCGTGACCATAAGGAGAGTCATTATCAAAATACTTATCCTTACTAGGATTGTTCATGAGAGGAATAGGGTCAGGGATCTCTCATGAATTGTACGAGTCCTAAAGGGTCTCCAGGTAGCTCGACCTTGTATGAGTGTCGTAGACATAGGATTATGGTTACCTCTAGTTCTTGCTATAAAAGCAAAGGAAAGCTAAAAGATAAAGAGCAAGAGGAAAGGTTCGAAAAATATGATAAAGAATAAATAAGAGGGTCTCCCGTGAGAAAAGTACTTTTATAAATTCCACTCCACAAACTCCAATTTTTCACTTACCATAGTAAGGTATAAATAATCACAACACATAATGTAAAAGGGAGAGTTATAAAGAATACAAAAAGTATTAGAAATGGAAATTAAAAGAAGCAAATAAACAAAACGAATATGTTTGGAAAAAGAATTTGAAGCGCATAATCAAAGTGTATGAAGTTTGGAGTAAGTGTAATTTAGAATTATTCAAAACATAATTCCTTTACAACACCTAATAACTCAATCAAATTAAAAAAAATGACTGAATTGAATGAATTACATTAAAAAGTGCTCTTAATTGAATTAAAAGTTCATCAAATACACAAAAATTGATTAATTTCAAAAATCCAAAATGTCATTTAGTCAAAACGACTAAAAACTCTAATCCGAACAAAATTGGATACAATTTAATGTAATTCATAGTTCAAAAGCCTTAAATTATAATCATTTTAATAAATGAATCTTTAATTTTGGAAAATAATTTAGGATATTCATAAAAATAAGAAATTCCCAATTTAAAATCCTAATTTTCTCTAAATGTGAAATTGATGCAATATAAGGATTAATTCATGAAATTGAACACATGACAATGCATAAACATATTTATGAGTAGGATCACAAGATAAATGAAGTATCACTTGTAATACATAATGAGAAATTAGAGAAATCCCTAAATTGGTGGAGTTAGGGTTTACCCTAAAAGTAGTTGAAAGAATGGATCTTATAGGCAATGGTTCATGATTTTTAGGATATAGACAAGTTTTCTGGAGATTGGAATTTGCCAGAATCATGCAAGAGAAGAAGGTTCTACACTAGAGAAGAGTTGAGGGAGAGAGACCAGTAGTCAATACTGTCTTCAATAATAGTAAGAAAGGATGAGGTGAGTAGGGAAAGAGTGCGGGAAGACTGTATTTAGGTGCTAAATGTTTCTGCGAAGGAGTTGGGATTTTAGAGAAAAGAGGAAAGGGTAAGCCTGATCTACAGGTTGACTAGTTGAGTATAATGGCCGAACGGTTCCTATAAGTTATTTTTAATAACGAAGTATTTGTTCTATTAGTCAACCTATATTTGAATATTGGTTAACTAATGTTGGTTGTTAGTCCACGAAATTTAATGTCTAGTGTTTCCACAAATTGACTAGAATAAAAAGTTTTGGATGAATAAAAGATATTGGTAAATTGCTGAGTAATATTGGTCAACCATAATGTATAACCAAATTCACATCAAACTCTTAGGAAAGAGAGGAGTCTTAGAATCAGGAACATTAGTCAACCACTAAAGGACTAGTGTGATTGATTAGTTGACTAAACAAGCAATCAAACCATAAATAAACTCTTATAAAAGGGTCAGAAGATTGATTGGTTGAACAATATTTCATGGAATCTTATACCACATCAATAAAAAAGAAAATTAATAATTTTTTAATACAAAACATTTAACATAAAGAATTTCTTCAATCATCCCTAACTCTCTTCTACTTGAGCAAAATCTATCCTCACTCATAGATTTAGTAAAAATGTTGGCTAATTGATCTTGTATATCCACTAATTCTAACTCAATGTCTCCATTTGCACATGATCTCTAATAAAATAGTATTTAATTTTTATGTTCTTAGTTCTAGAACGTCGAATAGGGTTCTTTGTGAGATAATTGACACAACTATTATCAAACTTGATAGGTATCTTAGTAGGGTCCATTATGTCATCTAAGTTGTTGTCTAAGCCATATGATTTATGTACAACAACTACTAGCTGCTATGTATTTGACTTTCGCCATTAATAAAATAATTGAATTTTGTTTCTTACTAAACTATGAGAAAAATGCATTTCTTAGAAATTGATAAATACTATATATTCTCTTTCTATCCAAAAAACTACAAATAAAATTTGCATTTAAATAACCAATTAATTCAAAAATGTATTCTTTGGATATAAATGCCCTGATGAAATGAATCCATATAAATATTTAATGATGTGTTTAAAAATAATAAGTGTGATTCCCTAAACCTTGATTGAAATCTTGCACACAAGAAAACACTAAATATGATATTAACCTAATACAATAAAATAAAGTAAAATACTAATCATACATTGATAAAGCATTACATCTTCCAGCACCTCTTCATCTTTGTTCAATTTTGTTGTGATGTTCATAGGTGACCTTGATGGTTTGGCTTGATCCATTTTGAAGAGTTTGAGTAGTTCTTTGGTGTGCTTTGTTTGATTGATAAAAATACATTATTTTATTTGGAGCCCAAGAAAGAAGTTAAGTTCTTCCATTATGCTCATCTTGAATTCCCTATTCATACACTTGGAAAATTCTTTACACATACTCTCATTAGTAGCACAAAAAATAATATCATCAAAATAAATTTGAGCAATAAAAATATCATGCTTGTGCATTTTAATAAAGAGCTTGGTATCAACCTTGCCTTCATAGAATCTATTTTCTAAAAGAAATGCACTTAACCTATCATATCAAGTTCTAAAAGCTTGTTTCAATCCATAAAAAGTTGTTAAGAAAGTTTGTAGACATAGTTAGGTGCATCATGTTTTTCAAAACTAGAATATTGATCAACATAAACTTCTTTTTGTATGAAACCATTTTAAAAAGCACTTTTAACATTCGTTTGAAATAATTTGAAATTTATGTAGGATGCAAATGCAAGCAAGAGTCTAATGACATCTTGCCTAGCCACTAGAGCAAAAGTTCTTTCAAAGTTTGTGCCCTTCTCTTGATTATGCTCTTTTGCCACCAATCTAGCCTTATTCCTTATAATAATACCTAATTCATCTATTTTATTTTTAAAAACCCACTTGGTACTTATGATTTGGTGATCACTAAGTCTAGGTACTAAAGTCCACACCTTACTCCTCTAAGATTAGTTAAACTCCTCATTCATAGAAAGAACCTAAATTTCACTATTAAGGGCTTCTTCTATAGTCTTAGGTTCAATTTGAGAAATGAAAACAAGATGAGATAGATCTCTAAGATGAGATATAATGATTACTCTTTGTTGAACATCACCTAAAATTGGATTCGGAGGATGGTTTTTTCTTGAATTTCTAATCTCTTGGGAGCTCCTCATCCTTTTTTTTTCTTTCACTTGGTTCAACAACATGCTCATGAGTTAGAGATCACTCTCGTTTCCTTCAAAGGCCAGTTTCTCTAATTCTTTAGATATACCTATATCATCATATTTAATATCTTTCTTCGATATAAGATGGTTAGATTCAACAAAGATAACATTATAGATTCTTCATTAATAGGACTCTTCCTATTAAATACCTTATTCACTTTGCTAGTTAAGGACTAGTTAAGAAAATTTCCATTATTCGCTTTGCAATCAAACTTTCCCACATTTTCTTTAGTATTAGAAATATAGCATTTACAACTAAAAACTTTGAATTAACGGATTTTCAACTTCTTCCCTTACCAAAGTTCATAGGGAGTTTTATTTAAAGTTAGTCTTATGTAGACTTTATTTAAGAGGTAGCATGCAATGGTGACTACTTTCACCGACAAGTATTTAGGAAGATCATACTTATTGATCATAGTCATAGCCATTTCTTCCAAAGTCCCATTTTTCCTCTCAATAACTCCATTTTGTTGATGGGTTATTGATGAGGAAAAAATATGAAAATATTGTTATTTTTACAAAAGGTTTCAAACTTTTCATTTTTGAATTTCTTACCATGATGGCTCCTAATAGATGCAATAAAGAGCTCCTTCTCATTTTGAACTCTTTTTACAAATTTGACAAATGCCTCAAAGCATTCATCCTTGTTAGCCAAGTATAAATACCAAGTAAATCTACTAAAATCATCAACTATGATAAAAGCATAAAGTTTACCACCTAAACTAACATCTCTAATCTGTCTAAATAAATCCATACAAGTATTTATAAAAATCTAGTAGAAGTTACCGACTTTTTACTCTTGGATGAGCTCTTGGTTTGTTTTTACATTGGCAAGCTCCACAAACCTTATCTTTCTCAAATCTGGCCCTTAGAAGCCCATTGACAAGTTGCTTGGAGTTAAGGTTGGAGATGAGGTCTATATTTACATGCTTAAGTCTCTTATGCCAAATCCATATATTTTCACTAACAGACATCATATATTTTAAATTTTGGTTATACAAATCATCAAGATCAATTGTATATATGTTTACTTCTCTTTTTCCTAAAAATTAAAGGATATTTTCAATTTCTTTAAATACAATGTACGATCTCCTCTCAAAACATACTTTGTAGCCTTTGTTATATAGCTAGCTTACACTTAAGTCAATGCAAGTTATTACCCTTGACATTGTTTTTAAAAGTGACAAATCCTCCATTTTTGTCTCTAATAGTTGAAAATTGGGATCTACTGCCAGTCATAGGCCTTGAGCATCCACTATCCATGTATTGTTTATTCATTTTTTTCTTAAAGATATACAAAATAGCCTAATTAATATGTTTCAGGTACCTAAATAAGCTTAGGTACTTAGGTATTAGTCTCCTTATTTTTAACTAACTTTGTTGAGGATTTAGTTATTAACCTTTGTTTTGAGAAATAGAATTTGTCAATGTACCCATATTTATTATAAAAATAACATACCATGATAAGTGTAAGTTGGAATGGTGGTAAGGGGATGAACTTTATAACTTTGGTTCATGCATGCATTCCTTATTCTTTTGTGAGCATAAGAATCACGAGGATTTCTCACTCATGCATGTATTTAGGTTCTTTTAAGCTTCTTTGAGTTTGGAAGATTAACTTTTTCTTTTACATGCTGATGATTTTAAAGCTCTTAACTTATTCATCATATCGAAACAACATCACTATTATTGTCATTTAATTTAGAGTTAGGGAGTAACTTATTATAATCTTTTTCTTAGAGAGTAATTTATTATAATCTTTTTCCATAAAGCACATATGAGCTACATCTCTTTTCAAATGATCACTTTTGGAGTCACTTGTCTCATCCCATATGGAGGCTTGTTGTAATATCTCGTCTCTTAAATTGTTGAAGGATTTAAAGTGTTAGACTATTAAGTCACATGAGTGGCATCATATAAAATGAATTTAACACACTTAGAACATGATTTTATGATTTCAGTCATATGCATAATAATAGCATACACACATGATTTATTATTTTGAAAAAAATTGCAAAGATGGTATATA
>JAOQMP010000004.1:9817141-9829609 GCA_027563575.1 Erythroxylum pedicellare
GATGCTAGATTATGCGTGAGCATGTAAAGGCAATTTCTAACGCTCATTAGCCCCTCAAAATTACTATTCTACCCTCCTCACCAGTGATGGGATGTTACATTATAAATCAATGACCATAAACTATAAAAAATGCAAGTACAAAATAAAGGTAAAGGATTTAACAATGCTTGTAAATAATAAAGTAAAATAGTAAGGGAAGAGAAAGGCAAACCAACTTATAATAGTTCGATAAATAATTCTTGCTTACGTCCATTCCTAAAACTTTTCTTAGATTTTTATTATAATTCTTCTCTCAAAGCGAAGAATAATATTTATAAATTGTTTTACTTTGACAAAGAGGAACCACCCTTTTAATCTTCCATCAACGTAAAGAAGAACCTCAAAATCACTTTAAGAACTCCCAATACAATGAACGCAAACCCCAATAAGAGCTTAAAACTCAACCTTGCTCGCTTGATTATTTTGAAAATCTTAAAGAGGCTAATACACTCAAAAAAAGATGAATGCTCAAATGACTGAAAAGTACTCAAAAATATGTGTAAAAGGCACTAAAATATTTTTGATACAAAAAATAATGAGAAAACAAGTATATATAGTGTTGGAACAAAGAAGCAAGTGTTACAACAGTTATTTGTAAACTACTAGTCTACTAATATAGCATACTGCTTTACTTTATGAAGAAGTCTAATGTATCTTTTTATAAGATAAATTGTGGTTATGTATCCGAATTAATTGTTACATGCATTTAAATTTTTAAGTCTTTTATTATAGTTATGAAAAACCATCAATGATAGGAATGTGTTAAGAAAAGTATATATGTATTAATATATTTTTTTGGGTATAAATGTCTGGCTCCAAGATATGACTTGAGATATGATCTATACATCAAAACTTAAGTTTTAGATTTTATTATTTAAAAGATGAAATTTCATCTTTAAAATAGAATTATCTGTTATTATTTATTATGATTTGTTGTATACACTTGAAAAAAATTCAATAAAATCTTTTCCAACATCTTTTTATCATCCTCCATAATTATACCATAATAAATTATTTAAGTACATCTACATCTACATCAATATACAAAATTTTCAAATAAATGTATTTAACTGGAAGTTCATTCAGTACGCATGGAAAATAATAATTACTAAGTTTATCATTTTAAAGGAAATTAAACTAAAAAAGATTAAGTCAATGATCAATAGGAATATTATGTAAATGTATTCTCTGGAGGAACTCAACTAATTGGGATAAATTTATACAGGTCTTGGGTCATCCCAAGACAAAGGTACGTGGCAGATTTTCGTAAGTTAGTAGAAATGAATGGAATGTGATCGCATTCATCGATTACGAATGCGACAAGTGATACTTCTTGCTATAAAGAAGCATAGCCCATTTGGAAATCATACTTCACATTCACAACCACCACCCACCCTCCTAAGTCTGTCTCCTTCCTTCTTTCATGGCATTCAGAAACAACATCATGGTCTGCTGTCCTTTGGAATGTGAGACCTCAGCTGAAATGCTGTCTTCCATGGACAAGGCCAAGGAAGAAGGTGCTGACCTTGTTGAGCTTCGTCTTGATTCCATGTCTTTTTCTCATATTTCCCAAGTCGAAAGGCTCATCAAGCATAGAACTCTCCCTTCCATTGTTTCTTTCAGGTACGTATTGTAATATTATATGTCACTCTTTCCGCTTACATCTTATTAGCTTAATTCTCTAATGTTTCAATTTCTCATCATTCAACCCTGTGGCTAATTATTACCTGAAGATTACGTAAGTCCAATATCTACTACTTTATGTTCACCAAATCATTGGAGAGTGGATACAGCTAACAAAGTATTACATAGTACGGAAATTTAATTACAAAACCGTTACTTAAACAATGGATTTTTTGTACAAAAGAAAATAAAAAGAAAATTGTATTATAAACAAGAAGCACAAGTCAAATATATCCCAATAAATTTTTTTATTTCTATAATCTGTCATAACAATTTACAGTATAAAGCAATTTTAAAACCGTCATTCTGACGGCCCTATGGTCTGCACCTTTTGCCACCAAATGGTCCCCTCGTTGTCCTGGACGATTCAGTAGCCAAATCGGGCCTGTGTCGGTGGCAATATTTACAT
This sequence comes from Erythroxylum pedicellare, assembly GCA_027563575.1. Classification (NCBI taxonomy): domain Eukaryota; kingdom Viridiplantae; phylum Streptophyta; class Magnoliopsida; order Malpighiales; family Erythroxylaceae; genus Erythroxylum; species Erythroxylum pedicellare. The sequence goes on from JAOQMP010000004.1 coordinate 9,819,273, forward strand.
GCCAGTCTTTGCGCTTGGTAAGACATGGAGCTGGTGCTTATGTTAAAATAAACAAAGTTTGTGAATAGCAACTGGCAAGTCCTATATGATCCAGTTACTCTATTCCAACTTTGGTCCATTTATTCAACTGTTATTCCTACTATTAATATGGACATAAAACAAGTTAACTTGATTTTCAAAGGTTTAACTGAGATTTAGAGTTTGTCCTCTTAACAGACCCGAGTCATCAAGAACCTCATGGGACATGGACACAAAGGATACCTGTATGCAAGTACTCAGACTGGCACTTGACTTGGATGTCGAATTTGTCGAAATGGACTATGAGGTACAGATAAAAGAGTCAAATTCTATTGTTAACTGAATCAAATGGACAGAAATACATATTCATACCAAAAAACACTTACAGATAGCTTCAGATAGCAGCATGGTAGAATATGTCTACAACAGGTCCAGTAGCAAATTAGTTGTATCAAGCTACGTCAATGGTGGGAAGCCTTCAGCAGAGAAGCTGGGTTTTCTGATCGCATGCATGCAGTCTACCGGAGCAGATGTTATCAAATTAGCGATCGATGTGGATTACATCACTGATTTGGCGCCTGTCTTTAAGATGCTTACTCATTGTCAGGTATTCGTTTTGACACACACAAAAAGGAAAAGGGGACCCTATTTTTTCGAATGCAGTTGATTGGGACCGTCTTTCCATCATAATACTTGTAGTAGACTTTGAACCTCTTTGCTTTGAACCTGGAAATGGGAACAAATACTAAAACAGTATCATTTTTTAATTTGTTTCATTAAATCTTATAAACACATTTATATAAGCCTAAGTAAATGTGTGGTTGACTGAACAAAGTTGAAACATCATTTTTGACGCATTGGATCTGGTGCCCTGGAAATATGTGCTTTACTCCAGCAATACACTCGCTAGTTTTCTGTTCTTTTCAGGTGCCTTTAATTGCTCTTGCAGTGGGTAGCCGAGGCCTCATCTGCCAACTCTTAGCACCGAAATTTGGAGGGGTTTTGGTTTATGGACATCTGAAAGGCAAAGAAGTGTCTGGCATGCCGACTCTAGTCAGTCTTAGGCAAGTCTATAAGCCCGAGTACATAAATCCGGACACCAAAGTCTTTGGTCTCATCTCAAACCCAGTTGGTCATAGCAAAGGTCCTATTCTGCATAATCCTGCCTTTAGACATACAGGATACAATGGAATCTATGTTCCCATGCTAGTGGATGACGTCAACGAATTTTTTAGAACCTATACAAGCACTGACTTTGCTGGTTTTAGGTATGGTATATAACTGTTGAACATGATTAGCTTTCGATATCATTTTTGTACTTTTAAGTTATAGTCCAGATTTTCCCTTGCAATATCAGCTAGTATTGTAATTCGACCACTACTCACTTCCTTTCCATGGATTGTCTTTCACATTCTGCTTGATGGGTGTAGTGTTGGAATTCCACATAAGGAAGCCGTAGTAGGGTGCTGCGATGAAGTCCACCCACTGGCTAAGGTCAGGAAATTCTGAAACAACCAACTATTCTTCTTACAATTAAAGACTTCTAAACAGCAAATCTTGAGATACCCATACCTTTTATGTGTATAAGTTTATCTAGATATTTTGCTCATACATAATAAGTGTCAGATTACAGAAGCATGGGAAGTGCATGGCTTATCATCGAGCTTCCAAATGATTCCACTAACTAGCTTTACAACACATTGATTGTCAACCCCAAAACAATCAACCAAGCAAATGCATTCTGTGAATTAAATTACAGCACAAGAATGACATCGAAGTGTAACCAAGAAGCCTGAATTTCAGCAGCAAAGTAACCAGCTGCTTCAACATAATGAGAAAAGAACGAGACCCCTTTAAGAAATTACAACCCTCATTCGTGGCAATAGTTCTGTGAAGTTCCTGATTGTGTTTTTGACGTTTTTTTTTACAAGTTTCTAAACAATGGGGATTCTTTATGAATCAGTCCATAGGAGCTGTGAATACCATAATAAGGAGACCTGATGATGGGAAGCTTGTTGGTTATAATACAGATTGTGATGCTGCCATAACTGCAATTGAGGATGCTTTAACAGGTACCAACCTGATGAAATTAGATTCGCTTTGGGTGGCATTGCATCTTCTAAAAACAAATTTTTTCTCAACAGTGAAGAAGGAAAAAATGAATGAATTTAGCTTCTGGCATCAGCACACCGTGTCTTATTGTACTTGCAGGGTTCTGTTCCAAAAGGAATCTAAACTTGCCTTGTTTTAGCTTTCAGATTCCATTTGATACATTATCCATTCTATTATAGCCTATTCCATTTCACTATCATTTATAAATCAACTAGAGGAGGAAATGTCTGCCTGATTAGACCATGAAACGTTATAATTATTGGTGTTCATGATTTATCACTGCAAACAAGTATTAACTAACTGAAGAATGATATGGAAGAGCAGGCAGAAAATTAACCAACAGAGGGAAATCAGAGGCTTCTCCTATTGCTGGGAAAATATTTGTGCTGGTTGGAGCAGGAGGAGCAGGAAGAGCACTTGCTTTTGGTGCTAAAATTAGAGGGGCTCGAGTATTTATATTCAACCGCAATTATGGTAAGGAAGACCAAGATTTCTGCTTGTAAGATTACTATGATCACTCTTGTATCCATAACTATTGCAATTGTTTTAAAAAGAGAGAGCAAAAGCTCTGGCTGAAGCGGTTTCTGGGGAGGCACTACCTTACGAAATTCTAGACAGATTCTGCCCAGAGAACGGAATGATCCTTGCAAATGCTTCGGCAGTTGGAATGGAACCTAACATACAGGAGAGCCCTCTTTCAAAGGTTTCTAGTGTTACTTGCCGTCATTGTTAGTTGTACATACACATATACTAACAAATAGTTTTGTTGCGTGAACAGGAGGCCTTAAAAGCATATGCATTGGTCTTTGATGCTGTTTACACACCGAGAAATACAAGACTCTTGCAAGAGGCTAGAGAGGTTGGATCTATTGTGGTAAGCGGAGTTGAGATGTTCATCAGGCAAGCTCTTGGTCAATTCAGACTGTTCACTGGTGGCTTAGGTATCTATAATCCCTCTAGTATTAACTCATCACGTTCCTTCAAATGCTCGTAAGCATTTGGTGTTTTCGGAAACTGGGAGCTCTTACTTCTCTGTAAAGTTCTCCAACAGACGGTGCACATTGGTTAGAACATTCTGCTTCCTTTGTTTTTGCAGCTCCAGAGGCATTCATACGGAAACTTGTGTTGGAACAATTTTGATTAGACCCTGCTCCTCTTCCAACGACAATGTACCAGCTCCAAGATGCCAATGAGTCGGCTACCTTAGGTTAGGCTTATGCAAGTGTCCTCGTGTCCAGAAAGGAATAGGAGAGCGAGACTTGCAATTGCTTTATGTGATTGTAGTGGACTCACTTGGATAACATAGCTGTAACAATAAGGAAATGCTACCTTACGTGTACATATTTTATTCATGAGTAAGACCGAATTAACCGTTCGTGACCTTTAAGAGTTGATCATTGTTAACTCCTAAAAGTTATCACTGGACATGGAAAATTAATATTATTACTAATTAATTTATTTGGACTGAAATATTACCCAATTCGCAGATCGAGTGGGCCGTCTCCTCACTTGAGTTCTCTGCCTTAATAATTTACAACTGCATCCTAGCCTTTCAAAGTCTACTTGAAGTTCGTCAGTAACCGGTTGTGCTGTTTCCTCATTATTCATTCATAACGCTCAATGTTTTGGATGTTTTGACCTACGTTTACAGAATTTGGTATTTACCTCAAGAGCTGATTTTTTTTGGGCCATTTCCTTTAGAATATGCTGGCGATGCCTTTAATCTGAGGTTGAGCAATGATTGATCTTGTTTGAATCCTGGAATTAATGCAGAATCTACCTATGAATGGTATATTGCTAAGGTAAATACATACAGCCTTTTACCATCCAAGTAAGGTTTCACTCATGGGTTTTCTCGATGGGAAGATGGTAAAGCTAGGATAAGTATCTGGAGGGGGAACTTTGGTAAATATTCTTAGCATCAGCTGAGTAGAGGCAGTTGTCTTTGTTCTTTAACGTTCCTGTTTCAATTTCCTTTTCTTTTAGCTTCACACCTTGAGGATTTGCTCCACAAATAAGTTATGGGCACGAAATACTTAGAAAGAGTATGTTCCGCCTCTTTTGCGTTTGATTTTTGCTCTGGGTCGATTACGGATTCATTGGTGTCTCACTCATCAACCAGCAGTAGGTTAGCATGGCCTAGTGTTTCTGTTGTCAATGTCAAGTCCATGGTGTGATAATACCAAGTCCGGAAGCGTTGCATGGTGTTTCTGTTGTCACCGTCAAGCCCATGGTGTGATAATACTAAGTCCGGAAGGGTTGCAATTGCATAGACTATGATTTCTATTTCTTTTTGAAACTTCTGTTGTCTAAGGTTTACAAATGGTATTTGAACTATCTTTTGTCGCGTAGGTAATGGCTCGGTGATATTATCCCAACTAAGTCAGATATTGGCTGGGGAACTTAGGATGTTAAGCACAACTGATTAGTCACGTAGAGCCCGCAATGTCTACCTTGTAGGAATCTGCTGAAAAATTGCAGAATATAGAAGTTTCAGAACTAGACAAAACACTCGAGAGGGGAACTAAAATTTGAATGATAGTTTGGATTCAATGAGAGCTGTAATTTATACAGCTGAAATCAATAAAATCTCCAAAATTTAGTAAATACTTCTAGTCATTGACCTATTATTCAGCAGTAAAAAGATGCATATCTAACACTCCTCCTTGCTTCTTTTGCTGCAAATACCCAGCCTTGATCTCAGTTCTTCAAATCTAGCCTTGGATAAAGACTTTGTCATGATGTCTACAAGCTGATCATTAGTACCACAATGTATTAACGTAATTTCCTTATTTTTTTGCACTTCTCTCAACAAAGTAGTATTTAATTTTGAAGTGCTTTGTCCTGCTATGAAATACTGGATTGTTAGAAATAACAATTGTAGCCTAATTATCTACAAAAATTTATGTTGGCTTTCTTTGATCATGTTTCAAATCAATCGGTAGCTTCCTTAGCCATAATGCTTGATTTACAGGAGCAGATGTTGCAATATATTTTGCTTCTGCTGTTGATTGAGCCACAACATCTTGTTTCTTCGAGCTCTATGAGAAAAATCATGAGTCAAGGCTAAAAATGTATCTTGACATATTCCTCGTATCATCACAAGATCCTGCTCAATCTCTATCAGCATATCCAAGTAGTTTTAACTCCTTAGATTTTACAAAAACACTCCAAATTCAATAGTGCCTTTGATGTATCTAAGCACTCTTTTTGTAACATTTAAATGTAAGTTGCTAGCATAGTGCATAAATCAGGACAACAAACTAACAGAATACAAAATATTAGGTCTTCTTGATGTTAAATACATTAAACAACGTATAAGACTCCTAAAAAATCCTCCATCAATCTTCTCAGCACCATCTTCTTTACTTAGCTTCTCATTCTGCATTAATGGACTGCATATAGGCTTGCAACTTTCCATATTAAATTTCTTTAAAACTTCCTTCGCATACTTTTGCTGTCCAATGAAAATCCCTTGATGTGATTGTTGAATTTCCATGCCCAAAATATATGAAATTTCTCCCAAATTTGTCATCTTAAAGACCTTCATCATTTGACCTTTGAATTGCTGCACTAATCTTGAGTTGCTTCCTGTAACAAGTAAATTATCAACATACAAAGAAACCATAATTAGACCATCATTAGTAACTTTCACATAAAGAGTTTATTCACTCAAGCTCTTTTCAAATTCAAAATGGAGTAAGTGATCATCAATCCTACTATACCAAGCTGGGGGAGCTTGTTTTAAGTCATATAAAGCCTTCTTAAGCATATAACCTTGTCTTCTTCTCCTTTCTTAACAAAACCTTCAGGTTGCTCTACAAAAATCTCCTCCTCTAGGTGACCATTGAGAAAAGCAGACTTGACATCTAATTAAAAAACTCTCCATTCTTTCTGAGCTGCTAATGTTAGAATCATTCTAATTGTATCAAGTTAAGCTATAGGTGCAAATGTCTCTAAGAAATCCACCTTAAATTATTGTGCATACCTTTTTACCACAAGCCTAGCTTTGAATTTATTGACAAATCCATCAACATTTAACTTGGTTTTGAATACCCATTTCACTCCAATAGGCCTTTTGTGAGTTGGCCTATCCACCAAAGTCCTAGTTTCATTTTTCTCTATCATCTTTAGTTCTTCCTCCATTGCTAGAACCCATTTTGAGTTTTTGACTTCTTCTTCAAAACCTGCAGGTTCAAGTACAACAATGTTGAACCTTTGATAAATATCAGAAAGTAATATGGTACCTTTAATAGGAATGTCATCTATAGTTTCATCAAGGGTCTCCTCCCGAATTTTTTTAAAAGTTGAATCTATAGTCTCAACATTCTCCACTTCACACTTGTCCTAGTTCTATGTTATGAATTCATCAAACTTGATATCTCCACTGATAATTATTTTACCAGTTAAAGGTTGATAGAACCTACAGCCTTTAGTATTATTGCTGGAGCCAATGAAAATCCCAATTTGTGCCTTACAATCCAACTTATCTCTTTTCACATCAGGAATATGAGTATAGAAAATGCAACCAAAAACCTTTAAATTTTGCACAGAAGGTTTGTATCCATACCAGGCTTCGAGTGGAGTTTCTTTCTTTAGCTTCTTCGTTGGCAGCCTGTTTAACAAATACACTGCAGTGTTGACAGCTTCTGCCCAAAATCTCTTGGGCAATTTTTTCTCAAACAACAAACATCTTCCCATCTCCATTATGGTCCTGTTCTTGCGCTCATTGACACCGTTTTGTTATGGGGAGTAAATAGTTGTAAATTGATGTTCAATTCCCGCATCTTGACAAAACTTGTTAAATTTGTCAGAAATATATTCAGTCCCATTATCAGACCTAATCACCTTAATTTTGTGACCATTTTGATTCTCAATCCAATTCTTAAACTTCCAAAATACCTCAACAACCTCAGTTTTGAGTTTCATAAAATAAACCCAACATAATCTACTAAAATTATCAATGAAAATAATGTAGTACATACTACCATTCAAAGATGTAGGTTTAATTGGACCAAAAACATCCGCGTGAATAAGCTGAAGTTTTTTTGTTGCTTTCCAAGCATTATTCTTTGGAAATGGTAATCTAAACTGCTTTCCCATTTGACAAACTTCACAAACTTTAATTCCTTCTTCAATAGTAGGCAAATCCTGCACTAATTCATTATTATGCATAAAAGCAAGAGCTGAAAAATGAAAATGTCCAAGCCTTTTATGCCAAAGTTGAGATTGATTAACAAAGCTTGGATAGGCTTGGGACTCTTCCTGCTTCCAATCAAGTGCAAAACTTTTCCCTTTCATCTTTACAGAAAATAATTCACTTCCAAAAGAGTCAAAGATCACACACATTCTGTTTTTGAAAACCACAAAATAATCTTTTTCAAGTAGCTGCCTAACACTCAGCAAACATTGACCGATATCTAGTACAGATAAAACATCAGGAATGATTTTTACACCTGAACCAGTTTCAATTGCAACACTTCCCTTTCCTTTAACCTTAATGTAACTCCATTACCAATTTTGACTTTAGAAGCAAACGACTTGTCAAGCTCCTTGAACATTGACTCATCATATGTCATATGATGAGTGCAGCCACTGTCAATCAACCATGCTTCATTGACCTTCTTGTTTACAAAACAAGTTTCAATAAAAAGATGCTCCTCCTCTTCTTATTGATCAGCCACTTGAGCTTATTTTTCTACATGTTTCTTATTTTTGAAGACCTTTTTTATGTGACCCATTTGATTGCAGGACATACACTGTGTATCAAGTCTAAACCAACAATATTTATGTAAACGTGAAGTTTTTTTACAATATTGACAAGGAGGAAATTTCTCTTTTTTCCTACCATTCTTGTTCCTGTCACCTTCCTTCTTATTCCAATGTTGCTTCTTGCTCTTGTTGCTTTGTTTATCCTTATCCTGGAAAGCACCTTTAGTTATTCCTTCTTGCCTAATCATTCTCCTTTGTTCCTGTGCTTAAAGAGCATTAATAAGCTCAGTTAAATAAATCTAACTAAGGTCTCTTGAATCCTCTAGAGATGAAATATTTGCTTCAAATCTCTCTAGAAAACTTATTATCACCTTCTTCATAACTCTACTGTCAGGTAATTCTTCACCAATTAACCTGATTTTGTTAACTATAGCAAGGAGCTTATTTGAATACTCCCTTATAGTTTCAATATCCTTCATCCACAAAATTTCAAAACTTGCATTTGTCTTATTCGATCATTCCCTTGAAACACCTCCTTCAGTGTATCCCAAGCTTGCTTTGTAGTTTCATAAGCCATGATTCTTGTAAAAACATCTGTTGTTACTACTGAGTGAATACAGATTTTGGCCTTCGATCTTTTTTTCTTTTCCTCTCTTTGATTCCTTATTTTTGCTAGTGTTGGATCACTGGCAGGAGGAGCTTCATTCTCAACCACATCCCAAAGTTCATAAGATTCTGTAAAAGATTTCATATTGACAGCTTAAATATGATAATTTTCACTTGTGAAAACAGGTGGTGTTGCCAAAAAATGAGCAGAATTCTTTGGTATATTGATTTGATATTTGTTAAGTGGCTAAGTGTTTAAATTATAGCGAAAGGTTCCTCACAGATTTACTCACGACCATCATAAGTCCCTTAAGAACAATAGGGCTCTGATACCAATTTGTAGGTAAATCTGTAGGAAAAATTGCAGAATATAGAAGTTTCTGAACTATACAAAACACTCAAAAGGGAAACAAAAATTTTGAATGATAGTTTGCATTCAATGAGAGCTGTAATTTATACAACTAAAAATGAACAAAAAATTCAAAAATCACTCCTAAAAATAATGAAGAAAATTTGATTATAGAAATCAATAAAATCTCTAAAATCTAGCAAATACTTCTAGTCATTGACCTATATTTAGCAACAAAAAGATGCATATTTGATAACCTTCTTGTAACAATGTCCATATGGTGAAGTTGACCATCCAATTAAATAATAGAAATTATCTAACTAACATTACATAATTTTGGTTATCTTATAAATAAAGGAAAATTGTGTTGACAAGCTGCAACCTCATGCCATTTTGTTTTTCATTTATAACCCCATGAATACGCTGCCAGAACTTACAACTTCTTTTATATGAAGTTTTTGACATGTCAAATTGAGTTAGAAAATAACTAAGATAATACACTAGGAGACTTTGCCTCTTTCAATAAAAAATTTAATTAAATCTACAAAGGAAACATACGACATGGATAACCAAACCAAGTTTTAGATAAATACAAGCTCTGCTTCTTGCACCTTTAAAAATACAAGCAATATAGGCTTATTTGTAATTGTTCGTTACAAAACACCTGACTGCTATGCACAGATTTATCGGTTATGGTGGTATTATATCCCTGCCGTCTGACATTGAGGGATATTATTGTTCTTTTCATCATAATAGGGCATCTTCCACCATTTGCTTCAGTCAGGCATATTCCAAAGGATTATATGGAAAAAAAGCAAAATTAGTGCTCTTTGAACATTGGCATTCAGTTCAAAGAACAATTTTTAGTTGTTTAAATAGTTTTAAATTGCTTTCTCAAGTCTCCTATCATTTTTTCAGTTTTATATATAATTATTGCATGAGATACTTTTCTTTCTAAAAATCACTCATATTTAATTTTTTTAGCGATGAATCAAATTATTATGTGAAAATAAATTTAAAAAATGAGGTATGAAATAATGCAATAGAATATTCAAATTCATTGATTGTGACACCCTAATACTCCTTGGGAGGATATTGTGAGTGCCACGCAAAACATAACAAACAAAACCAAAACGTATAAAAAATTCATCATGCATTCTCAAAATCTCAAAGCAGAAGTGATTCAGAGCAAACATACATCAGAAACAAGTCCAAAAAAAACTCAAAGTCTATTTTAAACAAAACAAATTTCAGACTCCTTTGGCCATTGTGGTTGACTTGTCCCAGTCCCTACATCCTTCTTTCTGAACCTACACAGGGCAAATCCACCGTGCTAAGCATATAACTTAGTGAGCAATATCTAAACTATAATTTAACAACAAATACAGAAATTAAGATCAAATCAAAGTTTTATAAATAACAGAACTGCTCAACACAAGAGGGTATAAACCCTTCAGTAGCAAAACACAATTTAGCTTATATCAAAATCAAACTGATATCAGAGTACAAAATCATAAGATTGCTAAATCCATTTACAGAA
>JAOQMP010000004.1:9878504-9892280 GCA_027563575.1 Erythroxylum pedicellare
TATTTAATTAGAATTATTTGTAATTCTAATTAAAGTTTAATTAAAATTAGAATTTAATTTCAATTAAATTACTAAAATGTCCAAATCTTATTATAAATATGTTTAAGCTCTAATAAAGCTAACACTTCTTGTTTAACTCTCTCTGTAAGAGTCACAGAATTTTCTCAACCTCTTATGTGGATACTGTTAGAGGCCAAATGTTTATGCGACTACGGTGGTTAAGACGAATGGATTTTGAAAACAATTCGAGGGATACGACAAGAACATAATCAAGCTTAAGAATAAAGTGTAAATTAAGATTTCACTTTATTATGATTTACGCGTTAATTATTTTATAGAATTAAAGTGACCTTAGTTTTTGAGAAATCAAAATACAAAAAAGTTTCGTAATTATTCTGTTGCGGTCGGAATTAGATTTCATCCCGATTTTCCAATAGATGTTACTGCTAAAAGATGCACCGATAGCCAGGCTTTTGTAAGGCCTCACAAGCAATGAAACCCCCGTATCAATTTGGTCTCTCACACGTTCCTATTGAATAATTTTCTGGGTTTTTCCAGAAAATCCCTTCTACCTAGAAGGCAGACCACGGAAATATTTTAAGGCATGCAAGTTTTAGATTATCTCAACCTTGCATTCAAGAGCTGTTACCTTCAAAACCCTTAAGATTGTAGCCTCTCCCGCATTCGATATTTCCTTTAGCAATGTTTTGATTATGCTTCGATACCAACGCTAGAACCACAAAAGTTGATGACATGACATTGAAAGAGGAAACTTACATTTGAGACTACTACCTTTCGGTGATCAGATGACCAAAAGGGAAAGGGAAGTTATCATGAAAGCAACCGTTTTCTCTCTTGTCTTCCACGTAATGAGCAAGTCAAATGAAGTGATAGCATAACACTCGGAGAAATCTTGTATATTGTTATCTATTGAATATACAAGAAGTTTTTATCTATAGCGTTATATACAAATAAAGGAAATAGATAAAAGATTATATATAAATAATTTGTCTGAATATTTTTGTTAGATTAATACCTTGCTTCAAATTTAAGGTAGTGAATAAAAATGAATCCCAGTTTATTAAACTCAAATAACTATTGAATTTTAGAAAAGATATCAATTATCTAATTGTAGGATAATATAAAAACAAGAGAGATAATTCTTTGTTGAAGATAATGATGAATAAAGTCGTAACCATTCTCAATATGTTTTGTTCACATATGAAATACATCATTATGAACAGTTTGAATGGTATTAAGATTATCACAATAAATAGTAGTAATTGACGAATGTTTTGTAATAACCAACATAACCAGAAGGAGTCCAGAAATAGTGGTGTCAAGGATTCAATATTAGAACAAGTTTTAAGTGTATGTTTATTACTTTTGCATTACATAAGAGAATTACCAAGAAAAAAAATAGAATTCATTTGTAAGTGTTGATCAATAAGATTTCTAGTCCAATTAGCATCAAAGTTTACCTAAAGCAAAAGATAGGATGATGACGAGAGTTAGGTAACACGAAATAGCATACCTCTAACATAGACTATACGAAATATTACTGTATAATGTATAGTTCAAGAAGCTATCATAAACAGAATCACAAGGGTGAATTGTATAAGTTATATTAGGACAAGTAACTGTAAGGTTTACCTAACTTTCCACCAATTATCGATACGAAGTAGGGTCATCCGAAAGTTTGCCATATGTTGGTGTGAGATGAATTTTAATATCAGTAAGGATGGAGGCAATTTTGTTGTCAATTGTACTTAACACAAGATAAGAGATAGTAACATATTTCGTTTAAGAGAGATAATAGCCTATAGTAGTAGAAATAAATTCTAAACTACCAGATGTCCTACACCTTTCATCTCGAAATGTTGGTTAAGGTACTATTTCAATTTTGTAACTTTAAAAAGGTCATTCTTGGTAATGATTGTGTCATCTACATAGACTAATAAAATCACATAATACAAACAAATAAGACAATATCATAACAACATCAACAACAACAATGTCCCACTAAAAATCCTGCTAAGATACAATGTCTAGAAAGATCCAGTAGTACGTAGCCTTACCTCTAATTAGTAGAAAGACTGTTACTAATAGGCCCATAAAAAAGAAAGAAAAAGAAAAAATTCAAAACGATTTGAAGAGAAAAACAATAGCCAAATACAGAAATAAATAACTACATAAAAATAGTAAATAAATAAAAGTAAAATTAAAAAATAAAGATAAAATATATATATATAATATAAAAATTCAAAATTAAAATAAATATAAAAGTAAGTAAATAAATAAACAGATAAGAAAGAAAAACAAATAAGTAAATAAAGCAAACATACAATTGAATGAGAAGAAAAGAAAAGGTATGAAAAAATAAATAAAATAACTAAAGAACAACTACTAAAAGCAAAAGTATTAAGGATAACTACAAGAAATCATAAATGAAGAAAAACGAAGGAAAAAGTTTAGAAGGCCTATGAAAAGAGAAGGACTTCTTTATGAAAAGAAGATGACTCTCTATGTAAAATTCTTTATCCTTATCCTAGTTCACTAAAGTTTTCTATTGAGAGTCAAGTTCTCCATATCATACTTAATTACTTAATCCCCCCTCCCCTTGGTCTTCCTCTTCTTCTCTTACAATCCTTCAGTATAATCTTATCCCATCTTCTTACTAGGGCGTCAAATGTCTTCTTTTAACATATATGAACCACCTAAATCTTGTTTCCCTTAACTTACCATTAATTTTAGCCACTCCCAACTTTTCTCTTACCACTACATTCATAACCTTATCCCTTCTTGTAAGGTTACATATCCAATAGAGCATCCTCATCTCCACCACTATTAGCACTTGCTTGATGGCCAACACTTCCCCTATAGAACATGATCGAACTAATTACTAAATAGTATAATTTACCTTTTACCTTGAGTGGTATCACCTTGTCACAGAAAACTCTTGATGCGCCCTTCTATTTAAGTCACTCGGATTTGATATGAGAACTATGTCATCATCATCTTACTATTGCTTTGTATGATAGATCCAAGGTACTTAAAACAATATTTTTATAGTATAACTTTTGAACCGATCTTTATCTCCACATCAAGTGCAACCCTATGACCTGAAAAATTACACTCTAGGTACTTAATTTTAGTCCTACTCAACTTAAAGCCCTTTAACTCTAACGTATCCTTTCAAAGTTTTAACTTGACATTAACACCTTCTTTTGTTTTATCCATTAAAACAATGTCCTTAGCAAACAACATACATCAAGGCACTTCCCATTGGATATTCTTGGTGAATTCATCCATAACTATTGCAAACAAGAAAGGGCTTAATAAGGATCCATATGTAGTTCAATATCAATAGAAAAATGCTCTATATCTCGTCCTGTCGTTTTTACTCTAGTCTTAATATCTTCATACATATCCTTAAAATACCTTATATAGGCCATAAGAACGCCCTTAGCTTCTAAACACCTCCACATGACTTCTAGGTACCCTATCATAAACCTTCTTTAAGCTAATAAAATCATGTGCAGGTCCCTTTATCTAGGGAGGCATAAAGCATCTGTTATAGACCTCCCTGGCAAGAGACCAAATTAGTTCTCTGAGATAGGTTCACCCTTTCTTAATCTTTTCTCAATTACCCTTTCTCATAACTTTATGATGTGACTAAATAGTTTGATGCCTCTATAATTGTTACAACTTTAGATATCCTTTTTGTTCTTGCAAAGAGAGATATTATGTTAAATCTCAACTCATCCAACATTTTGGCAGACTTGAGGATCGCATTAAAAAGCTTAGTTAATTAATTAAGACCCTCCTCTCCTAAGCTCTTTTACACCTCTATAGGTAACTCATCAGATCCAACTACCCTTTTACTATTCATCATCCTTAAAGCTCCTTTAATTTATTCTCTTATGATCTATCAGTAACAAGTAAAGTTATGATATTTCTAAAAAGAACTAATATCACCTAAGGAAAAGTTATCATCTCTTCCTTCATTAGAAAGGCTACATAAGTATGTCTGTCATCTTTTGTTTATGTAATTTTCATCCATGAGCACATGTCTTACTTTGTCTTTTGAATATGATCAAAGTCCCTCACTTTCCATTCACTAGCTCTCGCCAGCTTAATATATCCTTTTCTTCACCCTGATTTTCCAATAAATATAACTTCTCATAGGCTTTACTTTTGCCTTTAAAGACTATCTTCTTCTCCTTTTTCTTTTTTAGATTGCAATTCTCTCTATTATCTACCTTCTCTTTATCTATGTTTGCTATCTAATAAAGCTTTATATAGGCTGCCTTCTTAATCTTTACCTTCTCTTATATGTCTTCATTCCACTACTAAGACTCTTTTTTACTACCTTTAGGCTTTTTAAAAACTCCAAAGATCTCTTTAGTTTCCTTAAAGGAGCTGGTACTCTTTCCCATATTTGGTCAGCATCTCCTTCTAGTTTTCATTCTTCTCCTGAAATTACTTCATCCCTAAGTTGTTCCATAATATCCCTTTTTAGATTTCATCATCTAATTCTAGTGCATCTCTAAGAACTTCTCTTCTTTCTCCAACCCTTAATTATAAGATCCATGACCAATAATCTATACTGAGTTGACATATATGCATTAGGTATCACCATCTTAAGAGGAAATAATCACTTTGAGTCTTTTCCTGTATACTACTAAAGGTTACCAAGTGCTTCTGTTTTTATTAAAGATTTAGTTAACCATCGCCAAATTAAATGCTACTGAAAAGTCCATCAAAGTAGACCCACAATCATTATTATCTCTATACTTGAAACTCCCGTGAATGCAAGCATACCCATCAGAGGTCGTCCCTATATGGCCATTAAAGTCTCCTCCTATAATAAGTTTATCAACTATGCTTAAGGAGCTTAGGTTAAGGTTATAAAGAACTTTACAGTAGAATGAGTGGTTTGTAGAGTTGTTGTAAAAAAACTCACAAGATGTATAGGCTATTATAAGGTATTCCAAACTCCCCATCAATTGTTGATACAAGGTAGGGTCATCCAAAGATTTACTGTTTGTTTATATGAGATGAACATCACTCTCAATAAAGTTAGAAGCAATTTTACTATTATTTATACCTTCACGAGATAACAGATCAATAGTATACTTCGTTTGACAAAGATAATAAACTGAGTTATCAAAAAGGAATTTTAAGCTAAAAAATATGTTTCGAGTAAATTTGATCAAAAAGAGCAATACGGTCAGACTTAAAATCCTAAGTGGTTATAAAAGTGAAAGAATAAGGCTTGCACTATTATTGAGTAGATTTTTATTTAGGATCTTTTTATAATGACCTAATCTCGCAATTAGATATCCAATGTCTAAATTTTTTGTAATAATTAAGATTGCATTCTTTAGAGGACGAAAACTTATGGATTTTATATTAGCTAAGACAACATTAGAGGAATAATAAGATTTCATAATAGCTAATCTAGTCTCCTTAGCTATAAACTCAGTAATAATATCTCCATTTTAGGAAATGGGTCATGCTAGAAAAGACATCCACTTATTGGTTCTAAGTTAGAATGAATGGACACCAATAGTTTCATTACATTAATGTGATCCTATTGTTGGGCATCTAACTTAGCATCTCATTGGTCATACTATTGTGGATTAAAGACAATAAGTTGATCTAAAATAAGTAGTAACTATGAAACAAAATCATATATAAATTATCAGGCTTCATGTTTTAGATTATTAAGAAATAAGGTGTATCTAGTAAGAATAAAGATAGAGAGAAACAAAAAACCAACAAGAAGACTTTAATGAGGTTTAACCAATTGGATATACTTATGTCCTTAAAAACCAAGAGTGATTAATTTTACCATATTGATCAATAAATCTCCTGATGAAGATTACATATTTCCTATATATAGACTAGGTTTAGACAAATATAGTTATATGTAAATTCTAGTTGGTATGATCATATGTAAGTTATCCCTTTACCAATCCTAGCCTAACTTAAACATAATTCTATTAAGTTATAGAATCCACTTAAAGTTTGAAATTCATCAAAAATGTGTTTCCAAATAAGATTGTCTATTATACGACTTAGGACACAATTGTGTCTCATGTTACGTATCTTACAATTTTTTCATAAATATCGATACAATCTAACATACTCATGTCCTAACCTATATAACACACTGTATCTTTTCAAAAATTAGACACGGAGCTTCGACACGACTATGTCTCCGGTCATGTCTTCCCTAAAAAAATCCTCCTTTTGTTTTAACCCATGTCTTCACCTTTACATTCCAAAAAGAACATGCCCTGACACACGATCACGCCAAGACTTCTAAGAAACATATATGTTCTTCCATAAAAAAAATCAAGATTATACTGGTATATATAAGCCATAAACAACAATCTCTACCTTAAAAAATATCTTTTTTAACCACTATACTTTAGTAAATTCCTCAAAAATTGCACATTCATATATATTAGTTGTACATAATAACCTTCAATTTGGTGAACCTATGTTACATAGGTTAGTTTGTATCTATGTCTAACAAGTTAAGACATTAATCAAGTCCAAGCAATATTTAAACTTTTTTTATACTAATTGACTTTATCAAGATATCTACTGTAATCTATAAAGTTTGAACCTTTTTCAATAAGATCTTTTTAAGTGCACTTAGTTTCTTAACCTTATAAAAGCTTACATCTTTCACCATAGCACTTATTCATCTATCTTTCTCTTGAGTCCCCATAGTCTCCTAAATGGTAGTTTGATCCCTTTCATAGATGGTAAGAGCATAGATGAGTAAGTCTTTTCAACCAAATCTACTTAAAAACTTAATGGTTTGTCTCATTCTATTTGCTATACTAATATTCTCTTCGTGAAATTCTTTTGTCAATTTTTAGCACTTTTGAAATCTATTATAGGTTGTTCTAATTCAACTTATACCACCTTTGAACCAGTACTACTCTGTACTTACCTTACCATATCTTCTTTATATATTTGCTTCAGCATATATTGGTCCCTAAATACTATATTTATTAAGGTTACTTTAGAAATTTTACCAAATGCTTGAAACTTGTAGAAGTTTACCTCTATTGGTTTGCATCTTTTAATAAGCTTTGCTTATGTAGTCTCATCATCCCTCGCTTGCTAAGATGACTTAGATGCATATATTATATGGTAATACTATCTTCCTTTAACTTTACCATTGCAACTTCTTAACCTACAAATGTGCTCTCCACTAATCTATATGTGTTTTCCTACTAATCTTGGCCCTTTCATCATGGTTAATCTATCATTTTTTTGCCTGATGTGTATAATATAAACCAATCCTTCTTGGGTATTATATGATATGAGCATCTTGTGTCTAGTATCTATGAGTCCTAAGTTTTGACTAGCTAAAACATATGACATATCTTTATTGATGCAACCCTTTCCTTTCTTCGCACTTCTTTAATATACCTTGATTAATTATCAATTTTTGTTTCATCATTAGACTCTTTTTTATTTGAATAGTCCCTCTTCATATGTTTACTTTACTTATACTTATAGCATTAGATTGTTATTTTACACTTGTCTTTCAAGCTAGAACTTTACTTAGATGAGTTATCTTTCCCATGTTTTCTTCCACAATCTTGATTTTTCCTTATATGCCTTTCAACTTGAGATCTTGCGTTGATATTTAGTTTATGTTGGTTATGAATCAATAACACAGTGGTGATGTCCTCCATAATCCACATCAGTCTTCATCTTTCCTAATATAAGTGTGATCACCAAATGTTCATAAGAAAAATGGTAAAAAACAAAATAAAATCGTTGTTTTATCCTTGTTCGCAGCAGTCACCTCAAGCTTTAGTAGGTCATTGGCTATTTGGTTGAATGAATTGATATAATGTTTTAGATCTATTCCTTTAGGCATATTTAGTCTATATAATCTCTACTTTATATACAACTTATTTGTCAGAGACCTTGACATGTATCGACTCTCTAACCTTTTCTATGTCTTCACAAAGATGCAATATTTATAATGTTGTATATGATAACTTCTGCTAGATATAGATTCTAGCTACTCGTACATGTAACTCCTCTCATTTAAACTCATCTATATCTTTTGACATATTCTCCTATAACCCACCCCTTCAATATGCCTGATTATGTTAACAAATCCTTTACTCTCTATTGTCATAGTTTGAAATTTCCATTTCCATTAAAATTTTCCACTTTAAATATTACCATCGAAGTTATTATTGCCCTAATTATCCTCTGATACCACTTATTGAGAAATAAGTTATATCTAACAAGAATAGAGAACAAAGAAGCAAATACACAACCAATAAGAAGATTTTAACGAGATTCAAACAATTGGATATGTCTATATCCTTGAAAATCAAGAAAGATTGACTTTACTATTGATCAATTACTCTCTAATAGTTGTGCATTAGTATGTGTTTTTCTAAGTATTTAGTATATGTTTCTTGCATGATAGGTTAGTATTATTGTGTTTTAGGACTTGTTTTGTGTGCTTTTGTTTAGTTTGATCTTCATGGTTGTTCTTTTATGTTTGATATTGGATTAGGGTGGGAATTGATCATTTTGGTGTAGGAATGGAGGGTGGACACCTTTATGATTGAGCTAGGGACCAAGAGAAGAGAAGAGAAGTAGAGCTGCTGAAAAATAAGAACCCACGACCGTGGAAAACGGCATGTTTTCCATGATCCTGAGAAATCTATGGAGAGAGTTTCTGTTAAGTTAACCCATGATTATGGAAGCACAAGTATAATTCCCACGATTGTGAGAACTGGAAGTCAAAGAGATACACGATTTTCATGTATTTTTTTAGGTTTTCGTGACTTTATGAGACATAGAATGCCAAGAGTTGCAAGGGGGTCATGGAACTTTCTTCCTGGAGCTAAAAGACAGATTGAGAGCCTAGAGATTCAAGGTTTCATTCCAGATTGGGCAAAGAGCACCCCGTCATCTAGATTTTCCAGATTGGGCAAAGAAGAGGAGGAGTTGCCCTGTCCAGTCATATTTCAATTTCTTTCTCTTATAACATGTTTATCATGGATTATTTTATTGTTGGGGATGTTATGGATATTATGATTGGCTAAAACACCTTTTAGGTTTTGTTGTTGAACTATTTGTGAGCCTTTGGTTATTGATTTAATGATATACATGTTCTTGTTATTTATTGTGCTTAAAAGTTGCCATAAATCAAGAGAGTGAGCTTGGTAATCTGTGTTAATTATACAACGAGAGTTGTCGATTAATAGAGTTATAAATAACAAGTTATTGATTTATTAGGAAAAGATTTCAATAGATCAACACACTGCCGATAGGATAACTTCATATCTAGTTTGAATGTTTAGGAAAGGCTTTGCACATTGAGAGATCCCAAAGTTATTTCTAATTTATTTAACTGGTGACATTTAGTTACACCTTAAGAGAGGGTAACTGGAATTTTAGGAAATCGTGGGCCAAGCATAAATTGAATCAATTAATCAAAGGGGAGGAAATAGGGAAAATGACAAGTCCTAATTTTTAATTATGATTTTCTCCAAGTCTTAGTTTACAATTTTGGTTTGGGTTGCATTGTTCCCTTTTACTTTTAGTTTGTCTTTATTTTACATATCTTTTTAAATTCAATTGAAACGATTTCTTAAACAACAAACAACCTGAATTAAGTGGTGCTTAAGCATAATCCTCCTGAGATCGATATCCGCCTTCAATTAAAAGTATGACCAATATACTTGCAATTTTGAGCGTAAGACTAGTAATGTGTTTTGCATTCAACACTCTCCTAATAAAGATTATAAATTTCTTGCATATAGGCTAGGTTTGCACAAGTATAATTATATATAAACCCTAGCTAGTAGAATCTTATATAACTTGCCTCTTTACTAAATCCACATAATTTAAACATGATTTTAGTAAATGATATGATCCTTCTATAGTTTGAAATATACCAAAAACAAATTTTCAGATTAGGTTATCAATCACAAACATAGTTTAAGACATGCTCATATCTCATATTGTATATCTTGTTATTTCTTTACATATATAGTTATAGACTTTGAAATGTATGCGTAACTTATTATATCATTTTATAAAGTGGACACAAGATTTGACATGCATATGTCCTAGGTTAGGCCTTTTTACAAACATTTTTTTCCAGCAATATGCTCGTATTCTAGCTTATGTCCTCACCTCTACATTCCATAGAAGAACATGCCCTAACATATGGTCATATGCCAAGCCTTATTTACCCTAAAAATTTTAAGAAATTCCTTTATTCTTTTATAAACACTTGAGACAGAACGGTGCATATGAGGCATATAAAATATAGGTGATGAAATTGCCTTAGTAACTAAAACTAATGAACAAAATTAGATTCTAGATAACATTTGGCAGTTCTAGAATGACCAAATTGTCATTCTTTGTAGTTTTAGAATGATCAAAGTGTCATTAGATTATTGGTTCACTTGTATTGCAAAACCATATCAGAATTTGATAATTTTAAAATTTCCTTCTTCAAATTGTTCATTGAATTTCTTAAGATTCTTTTTTTTCTTTTTAGCAAGTTCAACAAAATTATCTATAATATAACAACAAAACTTACATCTTCGCAAAAACTTGACATTTCTTAAGACCGTAACACATAGTTACCCCATCAAATGAAACAATGATGGGTTTAGTCATAATAGTTTAAATATCCAAAAGAGTACAAACCATATATGAAATTAACCAAATAAAGCAAACTAAACCCTAAAAAAAGAACTGACACACTTGAAATTGGTTTGAACTAATTAAGAACCAAACAAAAAATGACTGAACCAACCTTCTTAAGTAATTAGACCATTTTGATTAAACCATAAACTCACCCAATACAGATTGCAAAATCTATAAATGATAGAGCCAGAAAGCTTGTGTATGTCCTCTTTTGAGCCTAGAATTTTTATCGTGTGGTTACCAAAGAGTGGTGGTCCTAGTTTCAATAAGTAACATTATAAATCAACATCAAAAAGTTATAATATTTACAAATTAAATTGGCTATTCAAGAGAGAATAAGCAAATAAAATTGACAATTTTAATTAAAAATAACTATGATGCCATGACAACATAATAGTTCAAAAGACATTTTATATATTGTCATCTATTAAATATGCATAAAAGAAAGTCCATTTATAGATTTATAGGTATATGAACAAAGAAAATGACCAAGAAATTATTTCATAATTTGTTTAAATATTCTACATGTTATATTTCTAGTAGTATGCAATTAATCATATTTTAGTAATTTTATATTTTAATTGAATAGTATAAGTCTCTTGATTATAGATTTTATGATGGGGTTCAAATTTCTTGATCCAAAGAAAATAGAGTTTAGCCCAAATGCATCTGCACTACTCAAATATCCATTTAGAGTCATTTTCCCTCACTAGCAATATCACAAAGATTTAAAAACGCAAAATTTTCTAAAGCCATCTTCTTTCCATAAAATAAGATTAAAAAAACTTCTTTTATGGGAAAACTATAAAAAAAAACAAAAACAAAACACAACTTGATTTACACTTTGTTTTTCTCATATCCAACATCTCCTGTATCTTTAAACTTAAAAGCTTTACAAATACAAGGCCTCCCTTACTATTAATCCTTGTAGTTGATACTTTGATTATTTCAATTTTTTTAGGCTATTAAAATAGTTAATCAAATTCTTTTTATTATTTATCATATTATCATGTATAAAATATGTATAACTAAAAAATTAAGAGTTAATTAAATAACTTAATCAATTAAAATTAAGTGCTTTTGATTATTCTTGTACTTGTTAACATATTATTTAAGGTTAAATGCATAGGATCCTCTTATGATTTGACAAATTATCATAGTGCCCTCTCACTTTTAAAAACAATTAAAACCCCTTATGATTTTGATCCTTTACTCCTCTTCCCTTATTGTCAATAAATCCCAACTTAAAAGTGATGCCATATTAAGAATATAGGCGGCACAACAATAACGTCATATAGGTTGAATAATCTACATTATGTTCTCACACAATGTTGTTTACCATATCCCACATGACATCACATAAAGCGTAGAAGAGAATGAAATTGAATGAACAAATAGAATGAATGTCAGGGAGAAGTCACTCTCTGTATAGTTAGGGTTTATTAATTGATTTACTGGAGAGGAGAAATTCATTGAAGTACAATTGGAGAAAAAGTTTAGTTTCATTAACTCAATCACTAGAGAGGAGAAAAAGATGCAGAGAAGACGAGATTACTGGTGAGCATATTTAATTATTAACACCTTTTTGAATCACTGCAAAATTTTCCTTTTTAATATTTTTGTATCCCCATTTATTTTATATGTATGCACTATTCTTAGCTTGTTACTATAAACATCAAGAAATTCCTTTGAGGACAAATAAATTTATGGAAGCCTCCATAAATTGTCATAATTTTCCACAAATTAAATAAATTTTGTCAAGACTAGGGTACATTGGAATGTTATGACTTTTCCATAAATTTCCTTTGAGTATAAAGTGAGTTTTTGAAGCCTCTCATGTCACTATAACTTTTCTTTAAATAAACTAATATAGTTTATCAATTTCATGAATTTATCTACATAATCCTTCAGCAATTTAAGGTCTTTCCTTCTCAAGAGTTCCACATTTTCAACTTTCAACTTGAAGTGTAAGTTGTATCTAATTGTCTAAATATAATTGAGTCATAAGTCATATAATACTCATTGTCTATCATCTATATGTCACCACTACTCTTAACTTCATAACAAGATGATGCAAACATCTTTTCTTCCTCTTTTAAACCTTGATTTGTTACAAGTGCTAATTTCTAATCTTGCTAGTTAGAATTGGACTAGCTTTTATAGACCTCTTTCATATGTCTAAATTGTATTGAAGTCCTATATTACATTCGCATGTACTATCGTTATTATGGAAGATGTCCAAACTTGTTTACGAGGCTCATACTTGCCTTTTTTCTCAGTATTTTTTTCATCCTTTAAGTTCATTCTTATCTTTATCCTTTTTGGAAGGAACCTATTTATTCATCCCTAATTTTACTAGAAATTTTTTATTTTGATTTAGTACAAGAGCATTCTCAACAACTTCTTACTCTCTATATAACTTCCTTTACTCAATAGCTTGCAAAGAATGTACTAACTCAATTTAAACTCCCTTCACCGGTTTAGGGTCTTTTATTATTAATAGTTCAAACTCTCTTCTTACATTTAGGGCCTTCATCTATGTAGTTTTTCACTCCCTTAAAACTCCTCCTTTAACTTGTTTCATGCTTTATTAATTGTATCACATGCCATTATTCTTACCAAAATGGCTTTACTTATAACTAAGTGAATCAAATTCAGTGCCTTGTATCTCTTAAACACTTTCTCCTTATAGATATTTATTTGATTTATTATTGTATTTATAGGCAAAGGAGGAGGAATAACATCATCCTCAATGGCTTCCTACAACATCAATCCTTGAAGGTAAACCATGATTTTTATTATCTATATGCAATAAGTTTGTCCTTTAAATACTAGAGGATAAATAGGTAAGACAATGCCATTGGTTATTATAATATTTCAAATATTTTTAAAGTTTTTTTAACTTATAAAGGTTAGACACTTGTTTAAAAGCAAGTACTCTCCCTTATAAGGTTAAAATTGACCTTAATACCATAGTTAAGATGTATTAGAGAAGGAGAATAAAAGACATTTCTATTATTTTTATTTATGTATTCAAACTAAAAGCTTACA
>JAOQMP010000004.1:9899458-9913281 GCA_027563575.1 Erythroxylum pedicellare
GTCTTGTTCTTGATGTATGAAAATTGTGGATTATATAGGTTATTTTATGGATGAATTAGATTGAATTTTGAAGTATGATAAAGGTGAATTTATGCTAACAAAAAAGTGCTAGTATAGTGTTTTTTTGAAATGGGAAAGAATTAAGACTACATGAATGATAGTGAATGAAAGTAGTTGTTTTGATTTTTGATACATGAAAGACAATAGTTTGTAAGCTATCAATTGATGATTTTCATTTAGAATTAGAGATGAATTTGATAAGGAAATTGAAGTATAAATGAGGTATAAATGAGGTATAATTAATGGACTATAATGAAGATGTATGAATTTGGTATGAAGATGATAAAAGCTAGAAAACTTTTGAAGGAAAATGAAGGAGTACCTTCGTTTACCTATCTCACGATTGTGGGAGCTACATAAGCTCCTTCCCATGATCGTGGGCAATGCTTTGAAGTGAAAAAAATGTGTTTTATGTGATGGTTAAACCATATAAGGGTAAGTTGCTTTACTTTGGTGCATTAGGACATGATTAGGGCTTAAAATGAACTTAGAAAGTTGCTTGATTAAATGATAAAGTGTTTAATAAGATTAAGTTGTTAATTAAGGTTATAAATTAAGGAATGGGTTGTTTGATATCAATGTATATGAATTTGGGAAGTATGAGTTATTAATAGTATAAAGATGTTCTTATGAATGTAAATGTAATCCAAAGGATATAAGTAATGAAATAGATATGGTTAAATGAGAATTGGGAAATTGTGTGAATATATAATGCTAGGAAAGGATTGATGAATTGAGGGTAACCAAACTTACTTAAGGCATAAACCTAATTGCAAACTAGATATATAGCTATGATGAATGAATAATCAAGACTTGTGAATAAGGATACACACAAGGGCTACTCAATTGAGCATGCATTAAACGTAACACATATAAACAAGTGTATGATTGAATAATCATATGATTGATCAACTTTGTAATGTGTGAACTATATATGTGTATTGCATGATTAAAGAAGCACAAGTAAATTGTCAGCATCCAAACATTGCCGGGTCACCAAGGCAATAGCTTATCTGGAGCGTACTGTAAGTTAACCTAGATGTTTTCTCACTATGATTGAATTGTTTTGATTAATGTCAATTAATGAATTGTTACTGATATGATTGTGATAATTCTGGACATTTTTGGTTTGAGGAGTTTGATATTCGAGATTGTATTGGAAGTGCTTTCTAAATGTATGTGAATATGGAAAAGTTGTTCTCAATTGTCTGTTGAATATTGAACTCAGATCCAATGAATATGCTAAATGACTCTGCATACTAAATGAAAGTTATTGATAGCACATTATATGAAATGAAGCATTCCATCACATGAATATGCATGATCAGATAAAGGAGTTGTGACCTGAGTGAACAACGTGGAAAAGAGCTTAAAGCTTAGGAAATATGCATAAAGAGCTACAGGCTCAACGATTAATGAGCCCGGTATCCAAAATAGGTATGGGACAGTATCTAAAATGAGCCTGGTATCCACAAGGGATACGGGACAGTTAAATAAGTGCTCAGTCACAACAAAATAAAAATGAAAGCAGAGTCTAATGTGCACTTGCATAGATATCTTTACATGTATTATATGAATGATTGTAAAGAATGACTAAATTAAGTTGATATAATGGTATACAATGTTTGTGTACATGTTGATGATATGAATGATTGAGATGAATGATTGAAATATTCTAAAATGATTATATGAAATGTTGGTATTCATAATGGACTTATTGAAATATGATGTATACTATGATCAGGTACTAAATGAATAAATTATGAATGATGTGATATATGAGATTTGATTCTGAATGATGTTATATACTGATTAAACTGTGAATAAATTATGAATGATGTGATATATGAGATTTGATTCTGAATGATGTTATATACTGATTAAACTGTGTTATATACTTGTGATGTTTGTGTTTTGCTTTAAGTAAGCACAACAATGATGGTTCACTCACTGAGTTCGCAAAACTCATCAAAATTGTAACATTGATTTTCAGGTTCAGAGGAGATCTAGCTAGTCTAGTTGAAGTAGCTTCTACATTTGAACATGGGTTAGTGTCGGGATCAGTTGTATCGGCAAATGTCTTAGTTTTGTTGTATCTCTCAACTGTTGGATAATGTACATTTGAATGAAATGACATTTGAGACTATATATGTTTGTAAATGAAATGGGAAAAAATGATTGTGATTGAATATGATTGTGAATGAAATGATTCAAAATGAAGATTTAACATGATTAAATATGTAATGAGTTTATATGTGATGCCTTAAAAATTTAGAAATGTGATTGTCTTAACATGCCTTTTTGTAGATTATATTCCCGAATATCCTTCAGTATGTTAGGCATATGCTCTATGAGCGTGATATGTTACAAAGACATTCCAAGACTCTCATTATTATGGGAGATCATTTGATAGTACAAAAGTTAATTTCTTTCCTTACAAGTATTTGGCACATTTCAAGGATAGCCCTAATTGCCATATTTCAGGGTTAAAGGGGGCTATTTTATGAGATTAGTAATAAGAGATTTCAAACATCAAAGAATATAGAGCTAAAAGGCATGCCTTGTATTTGTTTCTTAGATATGAAGGAGCACAATATGAGAAGTTAAAAGGATACTTCTTGGTTGTGATGGAATGCAACAAGGGCGGTTCACTGTATATTAGATCTTTTGAAGGTGTGTTTGATTCATACTATATATGCCTTAAACAAGTGAAATCTAGTTTTGTCAAAGCTTACAGACTAATAATATGCATTGATGGTTTTCATTTGAAGATAAGTTATGGTAGGTAGTTGTTGGTAGCCATTGGAATGGATCCAAACAATAATATTTTTCCATTAGCTTATACTACAGTAAAACTTAAGAAAAAAGATAGCTAGAATAATTTATGGGATGTATACTTAATAATACTGGCAACCATCCATTATGGATATTTATGAGTGGTAGACAAAAGATAAGACAATGAAATATTCATAATGTTATTTTCATGTTTCACTTGATTTCATACTAATCATATTTTAATCATATGATACAGGGTCTCTAAGAAGTATTTGAGCATGAGTGCACATATTTTGACAATCGTTATTGCTTTAGACATTTGTGGGCTAATTTACAAAGTAAGCATAAATCGTTAACAATTTACAAAGATTAGATGTAATGTATTGCTTTAAATTATACTAAACAAGAATATAAGCAGTAAATGAGTAAGATGGAGAGCATGAACAAGATTAATTAGCAAATATTCCTAAGAAGAGATGGTGTAGACATGCACTTAATAGAAGATGCAAGAGTAATTTATTATCAAATAACATAATAGAATGTTTCAATACTTATTTGAGAAATGTAAGAGATAAACCAATATTGACTTACTTGGAAGTGATGAGAAGACCTATAATAAAGAGATTTCATTAGAAGAAGCAAGGAAAGGCTACATACAAAAAAAAAGCTACATCCTGACATAATGTCAAAATTGGAGAAAAACAAGGAGACTACTAATTATTGACTCATTTTATAGGTAGTAACATTATTTGCATTTAATGCCTATTTACTCAAAAGTTACCAATAATTAAACTCATTTTCTATAGGCAATGGAAATTTTGAAATTGAACACTAGATCCATGACCATCATATAGTGGATTTGAGGAAAAGTGAATGCACATGTGAGAGATGAAAGTTAACTAGGATCCCTTATAGCGATGCTATTTTAATGATTATATTGGAGAGAGGAAATCTTAAGGATTATGTGCTCAAGTGCTACACCAATGAGGAATATATGATGTTTTATTAGAAGAACATAAATCCAATTCAAGGTGAATAGCTTTGGCCAGTAACTAGAGAAGAACATAGACAAAATATCAATCTTCTTGCTTATAAAAAAAAGAGTTGGAAGGCTGAAGAAAAAAAAAGGGAAGTTAATGAAAGCAAGAAGGAGGTACTATTTTAACAATGATTAGAGGACATGAAGCATGCAAGAAATGTAAACAAGCCAGACATAATTTAAAAACTTGTAAGATGTCAACATTTGGGTCACTTATTTATTTCATACTGAAGAAAGAATTATAATGTATGATGTAAATAATTGATATTATTTCTTTTATGTAGGGTCAAGTGTAGATGCCTTCTCAATAAAGTTTCATATTAGATACATTATAAAACAATGGAAAGGAACGTGTTCAAGAAACTGGAATAAAGAGAAAGGTAACCAAAGTTGAAAGATTTAACATCTCAACAAGGTTAAGAGTAAAAGAAGAGATTGGACTAGCTAAAAGAACAAGGAGTAAAGGAACTGTATAACTTGTAATCCTTTCTATGCATGGATAACTCGTGCAGACTTTTTGGTCTTATGTAATTATAGACATCTCACTTTTATTCATAAACAACATATGTGTTCCTATATAATTATGAATGTCTCACTTTTGTATCTTTTAATGATGATATAGACAAAATTGTATGTATGTAATTACACCATGAGCGAGGAACCATATATAGGGAATCGTTTTGTTGATCTTTTGAATCTATTGACTAATCTGAATTTATAGACTAAATCGTTTATATGTAATTACAATAACATATGCAGGAAATCATTTTCTTGATGTTTTGATTTGAATTCAAAGGTATGCATGCAAAGGCAGTTTTGTTTGTACATATGTGTGTAAAATAAAAGCATAACTGATTTTCATTAATTTAATACATAAAGTCATATAAATGCCATAATTTAAAAATATTATTTAATGCATAATGTTATAAAGGTAAATTATATCATCCCTATTACTTGCATATACAAATATCAATTGCAGCATTAGATATAATCAAAAAAATATCATCAAACCCTATATCCAAATAAGTTTACGATCTTTTCAAGTAAGTTTACTATCTCTTTTTTGTTTATTGCAAGTCATGTTCTTCTCTGTTAAGTCATTTCTGACATCTACACTTTTTAGAATAAATTTTTCATCAAACTACTCAAAGAAATTGCAATATTTCTTTTCTCTATAATAAACAAGATAAATAATCATATTACAGTCCTTCTTTAGAGTAATTAAACTACACATAGAATTTATGTCATATTTTTTACATCCAAAGAATCTACTGTCGAGGTTCTTTGATGTTTAAAAGTCTGCAAATGAGCCTATTGTCAATAATTACAATATGCATGAATACATTGTTATACACGTGCTATTACTAAAATGCCAGATTGTTTTATAGCCATTGAAATCAATTCAAAGTTAAGAAATAACTGAGATAAAGAAAATCCAAGTTCTATAATTGAATAAACAACAAAGATAAGAAATAGTCCCATAATAATAAAATAGGCGGTATTACTTAAGCCATAAAAATAAGAAATGTCATACTAAAACTTAAACTAGCAATATATCAGTATATTGAATTTTATGTTATAGTTTAATTATAAAGATGTGTGTGTGTGTGTGTGTGTGTGTGTGTGTGTGTAAAGGAGATTAAAAAGGTCCATTTTTTACATATATGCAGAATACACCATTGAACCATTTGTAAGAGGCAAATAAATTGAGAGAATAAAAAGGCTCATCTTATACATACATTCAAGATTGGTTCCTTAGTTACCTAGTGAAAAATTGTTGGAACGGAGCCCAACTATTAAAATGCTAAAGGGAATAAAATTGTTGAAAGATATGATATATACTACTACTCTTTTTGTCACTCTGTTATAAATTCTAATTAAACAAACTTACAAAACAAAATTTTTGGCAACCTGTCCTTTTTTTTCTTATTGTCTATTGTCTAAATAACGTGGAGAAATTCTTTCTCAAATATGTCCAATTCTTCCTTCAAATCATATGGGCAATCCATACATAGCCTCAAATTCTATTCATCAATATCTATTGTTCCATAAGATAAAGTTTTATTTTCCTAAAAGATTATGCCTCTAAATTTGACTTAGTTATCTTTCTTGCAAATTGATGTAGTACAACTTTAGGCATGTAGATGTTATGTTGCAAATTCTCTTACAAATTTCCTTAGTGTTTTGATTTCTTCTATTCGTATCATTTTTAATATGATTTATATATGATACTTAAGGGAAGATCACCAATAAACACTTATCTCTAGCATGGTTTAACTAGATAATAGTCTCTTAACTAGCCTCACATCTTTTTAATTTTTAATGATAATAAAAAGCATGTAAATGAATTAAACAGTTGTTTCTTTTAAATGTACAAAAGTAAAAGTCACAATAAAGAAAGAAAATGAGCAAGATTTACATGTTAAGCTTGTTAATGATAGTTTTCAGTCTCCATATATCCAATCGATTACACAAAACACTAAGAATGGTGCGTGCAATTAAAAAAAATGGGGATAAAAAAATAAAATTTATATACTGATTCAAGAAGGGGAATAACAATTGAACATGATCATTAGAAGACTTGGGAATTAAGCCCGGACCCAGCTCGGGGCACGAAGTCAACGAGCTCAGTCTAATTTAATTAGGCTTAGCATAGGGCTCAAGTTCTTTTATTAGTTCTTGGACTTCAGACCGGGCTTAAGCTCAAGCTCGGGCTACCTAACTCGACCTAACCCAAAGCTCCAAAATTTTAAAAAATGACATAATTTTCAAATTTTAAATTAAAAAAGAAAAATCAAGTCGGGACAGGGCTCGAGTTCGAGCTAGCCAACTCGGCCTAAGACAAAGCTAGAAAGTTTGAAAAAAGACCTCGTTTTAAGAAAAAAATGTCATTTCTAAATTTTAAATTAAAAATAGAAAAAATTTGGATCAGGATGGGGCTTAATAGGGCTTTGGGCTAGGCCTAGGCTTGAGTACTAATTTTCAATTGCCATCTCCAATCACAAGAAACTCATCTTTTAAATACCTCATTTTCCCTAAAACCATCTTTGCTTCCTCAACTTCTATTCTTCTTTAAAGTCTTCTTTATATATGTAAAGTTTTTCAATCTCAGGATCTACCTCAATGAGATTCCCAAGATTGTTGGACTTTTACATACAAAAAAGTGAACTACAAAAGAGAAAGAACAAAACAAACTTAATAAATATTAATAAGACACAATAACAAGAATAATATAATCAATTTTTAAATCTAATAAATATCAACTATATTTATTCTTTGCTAATAGCACTAAAAACTTGTTATTATTTAACCACAAGTGCACAATACGGCTACAACTAGCACTAACGAGTATAAGTTAATCCTATAAGGAATAAGAGTTAACTATCAATTATTCGTAAGTTTAATTATCTAGGTTGCAAATTATGGTTGGATGATAATAAAAATAAAATAAACACCGAAGCAAAGCAATAATAAAAAAATAAAACATATAATAATAAACTAAATTTAGGTAAGATATCCCCTAGGACTTTACTATGTTCGACGTTAAGTTAATTTAATGAACAATTCTAGTATGTTGGACTAGTAAGAATTCCTAAGTTACAATTATATTCTCTCTCAAGATGTATAACTCCTAATCTTATATTGAATTAATTGAAATCTCTTGAATGCAATAATTTATTTTATGAATTCTCATGATAGGTTTTATCATTAATTAGGAAGATCTTATTTTTCCCTCATGCTTAACCCTCTTCATATTGTGACCTAACCATACATTTCATCTCTCTAATCTTAATACTTGAATCAAATAATTGGATCTTCAAATCTCGTTCCTTCAGTTCAATCAATTATTAAAATACGAATAAATCTCAACAAACTAGAAATTCATTAAATTAAAATATCCATCAATTTAACATATCAAATCTTAGGGTCTATCCCACCTAAATTTATATCTGAATTAGTTCCTAACTAAACAAGAAATAACAACATAAAAATGAGAAGAAGAAAAAAAGAACAAGAAATCATTGTCATGAATCTTGAATCTCTAGTGACTCTTGTTAAACTTTGTTCTTCTTCTAAGTTCAACTTGTTCTTGATCAACAACTTTTATGGAATGGCTTCTAAATGACTTTCACTACTTCCAAATTCTCCTTTAGTGAAACACCCTGTATCTTCTAGTTCCCTCTTTCTCTATTAATTCAAAACCTTAATTTATAATGAGTCGCATGACCAAACACAAGGTCATATACTAGTTGTGTTGTATTTTTCACATTTTGTAACCTTTTTTTAGAAATTAGCATAACCAATGCAAGACTAATATGGAGACATGTTTGGTTTATGTTGCTTAATTAAGGGTAGAACATAAGGGTGTGTATAGTGATGAAGGAGAAATAAAATTAACAATCTTTGAACATGGTCCTAACATAGTGGCGTGTAGGTATTGTATTTTAGGATCCTTCATAACTTCTTTCAACATTATTCTAAATTGATCAAATTCTACTCTAAATTTACTCTTTTTTCTTAAAGAGGAAGAAGTAAGACCTGAAGCAAAATATATCTCATTTTAAGTATCAAATCCTCCATAATTATCTAAAACACAAGCAATATACTATGAAATTCATGTTAAAAGTAATATATACCTATTATAGATTAAAACATTATTTGACTCCTTGTAAAATCTAAGTAAACCTCTTGCATATTTAAGTGTAACAGAACCTTAATCCCCTACCTATTATTATCTTCAAATACTTGATTTCAAAATTATTATAAGATCCTTTCTAAATAAGGTAGCATTCATAAAATTATGAGTGTTATCGTTATTAATAAGAATGATGATATATCTCCCTATAAGATAACCTACCATCCTCATTTTCTCACCTATAGCCATCCCCAACATTGTTTGAAGAGATATTTGTAATTATTTTTTATTTTTACTTATTATTAATCTGTTTTATAACCGTCATTTTCTCTTTTCTTTTTTTTTCCTATCTCCTCCTCCTCATATTCAACCATAAACAAATTTCACTACTTTTTTTTCATATTTATACCCTAGTTGGAACTTATCATTGCACAAAAAACATAAACACTTATATCCCTACTTTCTTTAAATTATGTGTTATTGAGTTGTCTTTATTATTGTTTTAAATTGATCTTAAACCTACACTTTCAGTAAGTATCATAAAAGAGGGTAGTAATATTGAAGCATTAGGTTTTGTTATTTATTATATGGACGCAGCATAAGAGAATTTATAGATGGCAGTTATATAGAGCCTTCTATTATATTTCTTAAATAACACATAGAAGTAATAAATTCTTGTTTTTTTAGCTAACTTATAGGCATTATAGAAGGCTTTGAGATTCAGAAGTTTCAAAGGTAACTCAATTTCAAGTTCCAACCTTAAAATAAAAACTCAATTACGTAAAAATGTAATTGTAATTTATCGGAGTACATGCCAAATAAAGCATAATATTGCTTTATTAAACTCTTCTATGTTAACTCTTTGAATTAACCTATTGCATCATCAAAGGCATGGATCAGGTGTTTGATATGTGTAAGTTTTAATAAATAACCCTAGCTAATCTGCAATCGCACAGCTGGTTAGCGTAGTACCTAAGGTGTCGATCCCATGACAAGGGATAACTTAATATGAAAATCTAAGGCCAAAAATAATTAAAAAAAATTCAAATTTCACTAAACTAAAAACAAGAATTTAATTTAATCAATCATATCAAATTAAGAATCAATCACGGAAATACTATTACTAAGTAATTGCAACACACCCAATAATCAACCTAAGGAAATTACCAATTGAGAGAAAGGAAATTTTACCCATCCTTAATTCTAACCTAACTGATTATGAATTACTAAATTATTAGTTCTAGACGATCCTAGGGTTGATTACTCTCTCTTGAGTTATAACCATTAATACTAAATCATAAACCCTAATCAGATTATGGAAGTTGCAATCTCTCAATTAATAACCTATCTAAAATCCTAATTAGTTCTGAAGTTCTCTGATAAACTATCGAAAACTTATGCCAGATCTCTTTTCGCGCAATTTACCGATTTGATTTAATTATAATTCTATTAATCATCTAACTCTCATTAGCCCAATTTAATCGTTTTCATCTTATTCACCCTCTCAGTTTATTATCAAGTTATGCAATTGCAGAATTAACTCACAATAAATCCAAATAACATATAACCAATCAGATTTCATTAATTAAAAGATAAAACTCCAAAGGTGAGTTTAGAATATCCTCAACATTTAGAAATCCTAACATCAAACTATTATTCCAATTCTATACAATAATAAAACTGAAAATAAATAGGAAATATGATCTGAATGGATGATGGGTGACAGTGACATTGGGACACTCCTAATCCGAGAAGTACATCGAGTTAGCTTCTTCTCCTCTTCTCTCTTCTCTCTTCCTTCTTCTCTTTCTCGATCTCTCGAAGTATTCTTTCTAGGGTTCCTCAAAAGTTGTTAATGCAAAAGCTCCCCTACCTCTTTGTCTTGTTCTTTAAATACACTTTATGTTCTAAGCAATCCTAAGATTTTTCTGAGGTCTAAAAGGTCCTAAAAATTCCTCAAAACTTGACGTTTTTGAGTGTTTGCGCGTCTGCTCAGTGTAGGCCACGACCGTGACCCTATAAGCCATGATCGTCGGCCACATCTGAGCCTTATGTCATGATCGTGGCATGCAGGCCACAATCGTGGCTCATATCCTAGGCTTCTATCACAATCGTGACATATAGGCCACGATTGTGGGCCAACTCTAGTCCTTCTTTCACAATCATGGCCTATTATGCCACAATCGTGGGTCATTATTTGGGCCCAAATGTCTCCGAAACTTCTCTATTCTTCGATGTTAATCTTGAAACACTAACAAACACATTAAGGTACCTCAAAAACATAATATTTAAGCTTAAAGACTTGTACTAACACATAAAACACTTAAAACATAAATAATTAACAAACTAACACAATTATAACCTAAGCACATACTTAATGATTGAATTAAAAATTAAATCCATATTAAACTAAGCCCTAAAATATGATGCAATTTACACTCATCAACATATCTACACTTAAATGTTTGCTTGTCCTCAAGAAAAAAACAACAAACACACAAAATCACAAAGCACACAATGCAATAATTAGACAATGGCTTCAACTTTCTGAAATAAATTTAACTTTAAACACAATCATTCAAGTTGTTTCAAATCATTAACATGCAAAATCCACTTCTAGGGGCTCTAGACTAAACATACATATTAATCAAAACCCAAATGTCAAGTTACTCACCATTTTCAATTATATATACACATTAATAATTCTTTGGTCATTCAAACTTTGTAACTACTCCTAAGTACGTTTTCATGAAATGTCAAGATATTTACAAATTTGGTAGGTTTTATCATAAAACATTTCTTTTATTTACTTTACTTTTTATTTAATTTTTGTGGACCTGGACCTAATCTTTTACTTAGAGTTAAACATTGGCGATGAATGTTGATTCGGTTACTCAACTAAGTCATATTTTTATTAATTTGCTTGGTTGGAATGTCATTATAGCCTTTTGACGCAAAGGCACACATTTGTGATGCATATTGATCCGATTACTTGGCTATATCACGTTCTCAACTGGCTAATAACTCTATTAATAACCCGAAGGCCAGTGGAATAGTTATTTATTTAAATCAAACATTTTTTATTACCTACCTTGTTGCTTTAGTTACTCGTTTTCATGAAAAAATAGTATCAAAGCTACTTTACTCAAAAGACCTAAAATTATAAATGAATGTGATAATTTAGAGGGTGAAAACTGACACTAAATCCTAATTAACTTGCTTATTTACCAAAGAACCCAATTCACCAATTTCGTGAGCTAATGATCTTCACAACCTAATAGACTATGTTCAAAATTAAATCAAGTTCAATCCATTTAAGTCATTGACATGTTCACCCAATTCACAAAATGAAACATAACAGACTATCATATAATATGCAACATTCACACTCAAAGCAAAACATATACCCTCCCCACACTTGGACAACACATTGTCCTCAATGTGAGAAGGAGGGAAACAAACATACATGGCAAGAAGAAACATAAATTAAAGTAAAAAATAAAATAAAATAAAATAAAATAAAGACTAAATTTAAAAAGAAAAAGGTTAGAAACAAAGCCTCACAATGATGGAGGTAGGGATGGTGTTGGAGGTAGCAGTTAGACGCCTTGAGCCTTGAAATAACGATGGATACGACGTATATCTCAGCTCTAACGTCGTTATGTTCGGGCCATCTCCTTCATTCTTCTAGAGTTCTCAACCAATGTATCTGTAATTACCTTAGTGTTTGCAAAGATTGTATTGAGCACTTTATTCCAGCCTGGTTCATCTGTGTCTTCTTCCTCCTTGAACTTCTCGTTGGTCGAATCCTCTTCTTGTTGTTGTTAAGCACTTAAACTCGTTTGATTGGTCCTGATCTTGATATATATCTTGGCACTAATATCTCGAAGTTCCATATTATGGGACTTCAAGATTTTCGCTCACCACAGATGATGATGTTTCATGAATTCAGAATGGTAGACTGTGAATTCGTTGCACTCAACTTCATAGTAATTGACTTTGGCTGAAACCAAGTAACTCATTCATAATTTATTGCTCCTCTTACGTCAAGTAATAATAATTGCTTTAAAGATGTGGGCAGTTGTGCAAACTGAGATGTTATGGTCCATGCACTACAATAAGAAAAGTTCCTTCGTTGAACACTTGTTAGTTTCTGTTTTGTCAAAAACAGTTTAACATATGAATTTATGCACCAATAAGTGTTCGTAGCTCCTGATGATGTTATTGTGTGCATTCTTATTGTCAAAACGTTCTAACCCAGTTAGTTCAGTCCAGTAGGGGGTGACACAGAAATTATCATACTGATCTACTATAAACGATTCGAGGAAACTATAAATTTCATATAAAGTCTCATAATTAAGCTCATAAGGTTGTCCCCGCAACCTAAACCATAATTTCCTAAGTTTATTGGATTCGAACTAAAGGGATATCAAGAATTCTAAGGTAAATTCTTCGTAAACTGGGTATTGAAATTGAATAAATTGTCCCCATTAAATTCTCTCCACTAAATTTTTGACCTTGTCTCTCAATTCTAGTCCATCTAAAGCCTCATAATGAAAATACTTGGGAACCATAATTTGCTTATTGCAAAGAGAATGAAAGTGGTTACTTTCCTCATTTAAGAAGATCGGGAAAGGTGCTCCGTAATTAGCTACTCTGTCTCTTTTCCCGCAACCCAACACTTGATTTCTTCCTAATGATTGGTTACACTTTGCTGACTACTTAACGAAAGACATAATGGATTTCAAGTAGGTAGAAGTTGGAAGAGTTTGGAAGTTTGGAATTTGGTTAGAGAGAAGTAAGAGCTTTTGAAGATTCTAACTTAGAGAAATAAAGTTAAAAAGAAAGTCAATGAAAAAATGAAGTGTGAATTAGAGAAATAAAGCTAAAAAGAAAGTCAATGAAAAAATGAAGTGTGACATTAATATATAGGTGAAGGAAGGGTAAAATAGTAAAAATTAGCTGAAGTTCGCGTGAACTATTTTACCCTGCCGCAAGCCACGATCGTGGCCTGCAATATTTTCACCAATTTCTAATTTTTTCTTCTTATCCTTCTACACTTTCTCGAAATCACTTTTTAACTCTTTATAGCTCTTTCACCTCTCTTTTGCTTACTTCCTCGATCATCTAATTCATGTCGAAGTCCTATTGACAACATGTCGTAACGCTAGTCAAAATAA
The DNA here is from genome assembly GCA_027563575.1 of Erythroxylum pedicellare. NCBI lineage: Eukaryota > Viridiplantae > Streptophyta > Magnoliopsida > Malpighiales > Erythroxylaceae > Erythroxylum > Erythroxylum pedicellare. Next base: position 9,913,149 of record JAOQMP010000004.1, read on the forward strand.
AATAACTAAACTACTACTATAACAGTGGTGAGTCTAGGTCAATCCCACAGAGAGTATGTGTAAAGTTATTGAAATGAAATTAACTGGTATTTAGGTTAAACGAGGGGTTTTTGTTTTAGAAATAAGAAAATAA
>JAOQMP010000004.1:9913381-9925225 GCA_027563575.1 Erythroxylum pedicellare
GGTCGGCTGCCCCGTCCCTCAGTCCGCACAAAGGAACCCTCAGCTCTGCCTCGGCCCCTCTGTCCGGATCCACCACCCCTACTCTGCTGCACCGTAGTATTACTGCCTGATCTCCCACTAACAGCAGACTGAGCTCCCACAGTAGCAGGGCAATCCCTGATCTGGTGGTCCATGGAGCCGCATTTAAGGCAAGCTCCAGTCAGGCGCCAACACTCCCCACTGTGCCTCTTCTCGCAGTACTCACAAACTGGAGGCTGGGTCTGTCCTGAACCTCTTCCACTGCCACTACCAGTCTGAGCAAACCTCCCTCTCTACCCAAATCCGAGCTGCCTGGATCCTCCCGGTGACCTGAAAGTCCTGCTCTGGCGCTTGCTAAAACTCCTTCCAGAACTGCCCTGCCTGTCACTCGGTCTCTTGCCCCTGGATCCCTGACTAGTCTCAGCCTGTCTTTGTCTCATAAGTTGCTCAACTCGCACTGCAGCAACCCTCAACTCTATAAAGGTGCCCATATCAGATCGGGCTAACCTGGTGCGAATCTCCAGATTGAGGCCATTCTGAATAACTCATGAACACGATTATAACCACATATGCCGGGAAATGTCATGAATGCATGTACAATTATGTGCATATACAAAAATTGCCATTCATATATATAGAGAGGCCATAATACGCATGCTCATGCCGAGATCCATATACACACTCATAATCCGTCCCAAATTTCCATTTTACCCTTCCCATCGGTGATGGGATGTTACAGACGTGATCGCTAGTATGGCTCAAACTTTTGGTACACTTACTTATACTTTGATTAATATGGGCACAACATTTACTTTATTACTTGTGAGTCTATTTCAAATTTTCATTATGATGTTGCTGATTTGGTTGATATGGTAGTTATTGATTTCCCTATAGGGGACAAAATTAAGTGTACCAAAGTCTATAAAGATTATATAGTGAAGATTGGAGAGTGTGAGAGGTTAGACTTAACACCTTTACTCATTTAGACCTTCAATATGGGGGTGGATAGTGTATCAAAGGGTAAAGAAATGGTAGATTGTTTTATGAGGAGAATGGCTTGTTGGAGTGTAGATAGCAAAATGCATAGATTTATAGGAGAGAGGGGTATGTCGCACATCTATATCATTTCCATGATGGCAATGAGGAAGATGATAAAGAATGGGTGTAAGGGCTATTTAACTTATATAGTGGAAAAGTGGAAGGAGGAGTTGAGAGTAGAGGATGTACTAATGATGAATGAGTTTAAATATGTTTTCCCTGAGGACCTTTAGAGATTGCTACTTGAGAGGGAGATTGAATTTTTCATTTATGTGGTTCTGAGAACCATACCAATGTCTTAAGCTTCTTATCACAAAATTGTAGATGAGATCAAAGAACTTAAGGTGCAATTATAAGAATTGATGGATAAGGTTTTCATTCAATCGGGTACATCATCGTATGGAGCACCAATGTTACTTGTGAAGATGAAGGATGGGACCATGAGATTGTGCATTAATTATAGGCAATTCAACAAGGTCACAATCTAGAGTAAGTATCTTTTGCCTATGATTGTTCAACAAGGTCACAATCTAGAGTAGGTATCTTTTGCCTATGATTGATGATCCCTTTCACCAATTGCAAGGGGTTAAGGTATTCCCCAAGATAGACTTGAGGTTAGGGTACTATTAGTTAAGGATTACGGAGTCGTGTTCATAAGATGAATTTTAAGACTTGGTATAGTCACTATGAGTTCTTGGTGATGTTGTTTAGGTTGACAAATGTGATCGGGTGTTTGATATGTGTACGTTTTAATAAATAACCCTCAATAATCCACAAGCGCATGGTTTATTAGCTTAGTACCTAAGGTGTCAATCCCACAATGAGTGATAATCTAATCCTAAAATCTAAGGCCAAAAAATAATACAAAAATTCAAATTGCAAGAAACTAAAAACGAGAAATTAATTCAATCAATCAAATTAAAAATTATACAAAAATATTGAATTTTCACCAGTTGCAACACACCCCCAAGAATCAACCTAAGGAAATTACCAATTAAAAGAAAGGAAATTTTACCTATCCTTAATGCTAACTTAGTTGATTATGAATTATCAGATTGTTGGTTCTAGATGATCCTAGGGTTGATTACTCTCTCTCCGGTTATAACTATTTACCCTAAATTATAAACCCTAATTAGATTATGGAAGTTGCAATCTCTCAATTAGCAACATATCCTAATTAGTTTTGAAGTTCTCTAATAAACTCTAGAAACCTATGCAAGATCTCTCTTCCTACAATTTACTGATTTGATTTAATTCTTCTTCTATTAAATCACCTAGCTCTCATTAGTTAAATTTAATCATTCATTCGATTCACTCTCTTAGTTTATTATCGAATTATGCACTTGCAAAATTAAACCACAATAAATCCAATATCACATAAATAATCAGATTTCATTAATTTAAAGATAAAACTCCAAAGGTGAGTTTAGATCATCTTCAACATTCAAAATCCTATCATCAAATTGTTATTCCAATTCTATATAAAAATAAAAATAAAAGTAAATAGAAAATACAATCTGAACGAATGATGGGAGGCAGTGATGTTGGGAAGCTCCTGATTCGGGAATTACATCAAGTCAGCTTCTTCTCCTCTTCTCTCTTCCTTCTTCTCTTCATCTATCTATCGATGAATTCTCTCTAGGGTTTCTCGAAAGTGGCTAATGTAAAAAGCTCCTTTCGCCTCTTTATCTTGTTCTTTAAATATCCTTTGTGTTTTGAGTAGCCCTAGGATTTTTTCGAGATCTGAAAGGTCCAAAAACTCCTCCAAACTTGACAATTTTGAATGTCTGCATGTTTGCCTGATGTAGGCCATGATAGTGGGCCACATCTGAGGCTTTTGTTATGATCGTGGCATATAGGGCACGATCATGGGCCATGTCCTGAATTCTGCTATGATCGTGGCATATGGCCCATGATCGTGGGCCAACTCTGGTGCTTCTATCATGAACGTGCCCTATTGTACCACGATCATGAACCGTTGTTTCAGCCCGATTATCTCTTAAACTTCTCCATTCTTTGACATTGACCCTAAAATACTAACAAACACATCAAGGTACTAACAAACATAATATTTAAGCTCAAAGACTTGTACTAACCCATAAAACACTTAAAACACAAATAATTAATAAACTAAAACAATTCTAACCTAAACATATACTAAAAGATTGAATTAATAGCTAAACATATACCAGACTAAGCCATAAAACATGATGCAATTTACACTTATCAACATCCTCAGACTTAAACGTTTGCTTGTCCTTAAACAAATAAAACAACAAACACACAAAAATCACAAAGTACATAATGCAGTAATAAGATAATGGCTTCAACTTCGTGAAATAAATTTAACTTTAAACACAATCATTTAAGTTATTTCAAATCATTAACATGTAAAATTCACGTATGGGAGCTCTGGACTAAACATGCATATTAATCAAAAACTCAAATGTCAAGTTATTTACCCTTTTCAATTGTACACACACATTAATAATTCTTTGGTCATTCAAACTCTATAACTACTCCTAAGTACGTTTTTATGAAAAGTCAAGCTATTTGCAAGTTCGGTATGTTTTATTAGAAAACATTTTTAAATCATTTTTGTAGACATAGACCTAATCTTTTACATGGAGGCAAACATTGGTGATGAATGTCGATCCAGTTACTCAACTAAGTTATGTTTTCATTAAACTGCTTGGTTGGAACGTCATTATAGCCTTTTGATGCGGAGGCACACATTTGTGATGTATGTCAATCTGGTTACTCAATGACATTATGTTCTCAACTGGCTACTAGCTTTATTCATAACTTGAAGGCTAGTAGAATAATTATTTATTTAAAATTAACATACACATTCTTTTGTTGCCTACCTTATTGCTTTAGTTACTCGTTTTTATGAAAAAAATACTAGCAAAGCTACTTTAGTCGAAGACCTAAAATTATGAATGAATGTGACAATTTAGAGGGTTAAAAATAACAATAAATCCTAATTAACTTTCATATTTAGCCAAAGAACCCAATTCACTAATTTCGCGAGCTAATGACTCTTCACAACCTAATAGACTACGCTCAAAATTAAATCAATTTCAATCAATCTAAGCCATTGACATATTCACACAATTCTCAAAATGCAACCTAAAAATTCAACCTAACAAACTATCATAAAATATGCAAAATTAACACTCAAAGCAAAATACATTACCCTCCCCATACTTGAACAACACATTGTCCTCAATGTGAGAAGGAGGCAAACAAATACGTATGGTGATAGGTGGCATTTATACATACTTTTCTTAGGATAATTTGTTAGTTAATCATGAAAATTTGATTGTCGTTAACTTGTTTAGCTTATGTTTTGTATTAGTTTCATATAATTGGATGATTATGTATGAATGTATGTGAATATGCATGATTGTGTGTGAATTAGGTCTTTAAGATTAGGTTTTGCATGAATTTTGCATGGCATTGCTGCACGTCTTTTTCTTACATTAATGTTAGTATGAATTGCATATGTTTTATGCATGATTAGGTGATTAATTTTTTTGTTAATGAATAGGTTTGAAGGTGGTTTTGAGGGATGGAAGGATAGAAGAACCAAAGAGAAAGCAAGTCATGTGACCTAAAGGAAAGATGAAATTTTCCTAGGCTAACCCATCACTAATTTTAGGCTTTCGTAAGATACAATTCTTATTGGATGTTTTTATTTTTTTAATCCAAAATAAAGAGGATAAATTAAGATTAAAATTGGTTAAATAACGGCCCAATTTGGATAATAAATCAATAAGATATTATAGATTGAAGTCCAGATAGAAAACAAAGTTTTCTGGAAAATTTCAGCTGGCAACTTCTTCCTTCCTATGTCATTTTAAGCATTAAATGGGGTATAAAAACTCAATTTTAAACCCTATAAAAGGAGGATGTCGTGAAAGACATCCAAGGGAGAGAGAAGAATGCATTTTTGAGATAAAACCAAGAGCATTCAAGGTGGAATCAAAGTATTTCAAGGAGACACAAAGCTGCCACCATAGAATTCCAGCTTTGCTCTTGAACATATAAGCCTTTCTTCTTCTCTTTTCTTGCTTCTTTGTTGTATTTTGTTGATTGAGAAGGATGTATGGATATGTTATGAACATGTTGTATGAGATTTTGATGGATTTATAAGTAGTTATTAGGGTTGTTATTGCCTAAACTATGTAGTACCTCACTTTGTTCAATGTTATAGATGCGTTTGATGTTTATGGTATATAGCTGTCCATACTTATCTCACATAGATATATGAAGTTAAGAAATGTGTTAGTAAGTACCATAAGAGTGGGATTACACCAAGTACACTCCATATATCAAAGTTACCTTGTCATTTGGAGAGAGATCTTGAATGGAAAAGTGGTTGTCCAAAAATATGTTCATATCCTTTAAGGTTTAAGTGAAAAATGGGAAGTGAGAGCTTAAATAATACATTTACATCATTAAATAGGGCTTATTTGGTTCAATTAATGAGATTGAAAGAACCAGGATGTTAGGAAATTTTGGACTAAACATAATGAACATTGCTAAAGTGAGGGAATACATAGTTAGGTAATGACAATCGTAAGTTGTTAAATTGATACTTTGATTCACCATTTTGTAAATTTGTATTCTTACTTTTGTGTCAACCCTAAAATGTGTATTTATGACTCTTACTTTTTATATTTTGGATCTTCCAAATCCAATTATTTGAGTTTCCTTAACAAAACAAAATTTGGATCATTTTGGTGACTAACCAATCCTTGTAGGATCATACCTATATGATCTGTATAAGAGGTTTTAATTTAAATTTCAAAAAATTACCAATCATATGGCAAGAAGAAACATAAATTAAACTAAAAAAAATAAAATGAAGAGTAAATTTAAAAAGAAAAGGGTTAGAAACAAAGCCTCACAGTAATAGAGGTAGGGATGGTGTCGGAGGTGGCAATTAGACGCCTTGAACTTTGAAGTAACGATGGATATGACGTATATCCCAGCTCTGACGTCATTAAGTTTGGGCCATCTCCTTCATTCTTCTAGAGTTCTCTGCAAGTTTATCTGTAATTACCTTAGTGTTCGTGGAAATTGTATTAAACACTTTCTTGTAGCCCGGTTCTTCTGTTTCTTCTTCCTCCCCAGACTCCTTACTGGTCGAATCCTCTTTTTGTTGTTGCTGAGCACTCGAACTCGCTTGACTGGTTCTAATCTTGATGTGTATCTTGGCATCAATATCCTAAAGTTCCATATTATGGGACTTCAGGATTTCAGCTCACCACAGATGATGATGGTTCATGAATTCAGGAGGGTAGACCATGGATTCGTTGCACTCAACTCCATAGCAATCAACTACGGCCGAAACCAAGTAACTCATTCCTAAGTTATTGCTCCCTTATATCAAGTGGCAATAATTGCATTAAAGCTATGGGTGGTTATGCAAACTGACCTGTTATGGTCTACGCACCACGACAGGAAAAGTTCCTTCATTGAACACTTGTTGGTTTCCATTTTATAAAAATAGCTTGACACGTGAATTTATATAGTAACAAGTGTTTATGACTCCTGATGATGTTGTTGTGTGCATTCTTAGCATCGAAATGCTCTAACCTAGTTAGTTCAGTCTAGTAGGGGTCACAAAAAAATCATCATGCTGATCTACTACAGAAGATTCGAGGAAATCATAAATTTCATACAAAGTCTCATAACTAAACTCGTAAGGTTGTCCTTGCAACCTAAACCACAATTCCCTAAGTTTATTGGATTCGAACGGAAGGGATGTAAAGAATTATAAGGTAAGTTCTTCATAAACTGGGTATTGAAATTGAATAAACTGTCTCCATTGAATTCTCCCTGCTCAATTTTTGACCTTGTTTCTCAATTCCAGTCTATCTAAAGTCTCAAAATGAATATACTTGGGAACCATAATTTACTTATTACAAAGAGAGTGAAAGCAGTTACCTTCCTCATTTAAGAAGATCAGGAAAGGTGCTCTATAATTAGCTACCTGTCTCTAGGTGCTCTGTAATTAACTGCCCTATCTCTTTTTCCGTGACTTGACACCTAATTTCTTCCTGATGATTGGTTACGCTTTGCTGATTGCTTAACGCACGGCGTAATGGATTTCAAGTAGGTAGAAGTTAGAAGAGACTGGAAGTTTGGAATTTGGTTAGAGAGAAGTGAGGGTGTTTGAAGATTATAACTTATAGAGATAAAGTTAAATGAAAGTGAATGAAAAAATGAAATGTGACATGAATATATAGGAGAAGGAAAGGTAAAATTGTAAAAATTATCTGAAATTTGCATGGACTGCTTTACTCTGTTACAGGCCACGATCGTGGCCTAGCCACCAATTTCTGATTTTTTTTCTTTTGTTCTTCTACGCTTTCTCGATATAACTTCTTAACTTTTTATAGCTCTTTCACCTCTCTGTTGCTTACTTCCGTGATCATCTAATTTATGTCGAAGTCCTATGCCTTCTCAGCTTTATTTGGAAACGAAACAACCTAATTACGTAATTCAACTATCTAAAACCAAAGGAAATAACCATGGAATTAACGATCCATACGCTGTCTCCCATGCAGTGCTTCTTTAACGTTGTTAGCTTGACACTCTTCTTTCATTAGAAACTTAGTCGGGATCAAATATAAGAGGCTTACTTCCACCCTTTTCATTCAACAACAGTTTTGTAGTTTGTAGGTAAGCTACAGATTGTAAATGATCAGAAGGACAATATTGATAAAATTATGAAAACCAATTAAGCTTAATAATGCCCCATTTCAAGTGAATTGTCAACAAAATAGGAAATAACAAAACTCCCTGAATCTTCCATTGAATCCAACAATTTATCCTATAAGAAGGTGAGTTTCTCTCTTTCTTCCTTAATCATCTTCGTCTCTTTTGCTTCTTTTGCTTCACAAATAGAGACTTTCATAGCTTCTTCAAACTTGAGGTCTATTGTCATCTGTTCTTTATCCTTTTGTTCTTTAGAAGATTCGAACACATCAATGATCCTAAATAAGCTACTATCCTTCAGATTCTTAAATAGATCATTCATGTTAAAAGTCGGTTGGTCATCATTAATCTGAAGGATAAGGTTCTTTTTATGGACATCTACTAAAGTTTTTTTTTTAATGTTCAAGCATGGTATACCAAGATCTAGCAGATAATATGGGGGCTTTTCATCCTTTTCTTCATCATCTTTCCTCATCTCTTAGTCTTCTACAAGATCGGGTTCAGTATGGTCTTCCACTGGTTCTTCTTGTTCTCCCCCATTCGTAGGTGCAATAGCCTCATATTACTTTCTTCCACACTTCTCTTACAAAATTCACTATAAAGCTGACTCACTCAAATCTCTAGGTTGTGAGTAGAAAAGGCATGATTTTTTATTACTTGCTCAATATGCTCTTCCAGTCTCTTCTAGCCTTCTTCTATGTCTATGAGCTTATCCAGGATCTTGTCCATTTTGGAATCCTATGAACTGGACTCATCTTGCTGAAATTTAAATAAGACATGATGTCCTAAGTGAGTCCTTACATTTTTGGACCAATAGAAATTTGAGTGGTTCTACCACCCCTGAGTCTACATGATCCAATAAGGATTGTTACTTCCCCATCCATATTATGCCTCATTGTAGTTCGCAAAAGTTTCTTGCTCCCTATAATATCTATCTTCCATCATTTTTCTTTCCATTTCTTTATGGCATCTAGCTCTTCAAATATCTTATTCTCACTCTAAGATGTTTTGCTGTGCCTCTACTTTGCGCCCCAAAACTTCTTCTTCTTCTTGTTTTATTATTATTTAAAATAAAAGATAATGAAAAAAAAGCCTTATACTAAAGAACTAAACTAATCGCCTCCTTGGAAATGGCGTCAAAAACTTGATAAGGTGTTTGATGTGTGTAACTTTTAATAAATAACCTTTGATAATCTGCAAGTGCACGGTTCTTTAGCATAGTACCTAAAGTGTCGATCCCACGAGGAGGGATAATCTAATCCTAAAATCTAGGGCTAGAAAAAAATAAAAAAATTCAAATTGCACGAACTAAAAATGAGAAATTAGTTTAATCAATCAAATTAAAAACCAAATACGAAAATATTAATTTTTCAGCAGTTGTAACACATACCCAAGAATCAATCTAAGGAAATTACCAATTAAGAGAAAGGGAATTTTACCTATCCTTAATGTTAACCCAAATGATTATGAATTACCAAATTCATGGTTCCATACAATCCTAAGGTTGATTACTTTCTCTCAAGTTATAACCATTAACCCTAAATCATAAACAAATTCTGAAGTTCTCTAATAAACTACTGGAAACCTATGTAATATCTCTCTTCGGACAATTTATCGATTTAATTTAATTCTTGTTATATTAAATCACCTAACTCTTGTTAGCCCAATTTAATCATTTTTCATTAGATTCACCCTCTTAGTTTATTATCGAATTATGCACTTGCAAAATTAAACCACAACAAATCTAATAGCAAATAAACAATCAAATTCATTAATTCAAAGATAAAACTCCGAAGGTGAGTTTAGAACATCTTCAACATTCAAAATCCTATCATCAAACTATTATTTCAATTATATACAATAATAAAACTGAAAATAAACTGGAAATACAATCTGAATGGATAATGGGAGGCAGCGACGTCGGGAAACTCTTGATAAAGGAAGTACGTCGAGTTAGCTTCTTCTCCTCTTCTCTCTTCCTTCTTCTCTTCCCCTATCTCTGGATGAATTCTCTCTAGAGTATCTCAAAAGTGACTGATGAAAAAAGCTCCTTTTACCTCTTTGTCTTGTTCTTTAAATATCCTTTGTGCTCTGAGCAGCTCAAAGGTTTTTTGAGGTCCGAAAGGTCCAAAATATCCCATAAAACTTGATGTTTTTTAGTGTCTGCGCGTCTGTCCTATATAGGCCATAATTATGGCCCTACAGGCTACATTTGTGGGCTATATCCGAGCCTTCTTTCATGTTTGTGGACTGCAAGCCACGATCGTGGGCCATGTCCTGGGCTTCTATTATGATCATGGCATGTGGGCCATGATCGTGGGCTAACTCTAGTGCTTCTGTCACAGTCATGGCCTATTATATGCCATGATTATGAGCAGTTGTTTCAGCCCGAATGTCTTTGAAACTTGTCCGTTCTTTGATGTCTTTGAAACTTGTCCGTTCTTTGATGTTGACCCGGAAACACTAACAAACACATCAAGGTATCTTAAAAGCATAATATTTAAGCTCAAAGACTTGTACTAACCCATAAAACACTTAAAACACAATTAATTAACAAACTAACACAATTTTAACCTAAACACATGCTAAATGATTGAATTAATAGCTAAATACATATCAAACTAATCCCTAAAATATAATGCAATTTACACTTATCAAATTGCACTAGCGACATTCATGAATTTGATGAAACAGGTTTTTAGGCCTTACTTTGATACTTTTATAATAACTCTTGATATATGACATTTAGTGTATTCAAGGAGTAAGGAGGAGCATATAGAGCATTTGATGATAGTGTTATAGACCTTAAGAGAGCACCAATTATATGTTAAGATTAGCAAGTGTGAGTTCTTATTGAATAAGGTTGTATTATTAGGATATATAATGGAGAAAGGAATCTTAGTGGATCATAAGAAGATTAAGGTGATTGCGAGTTAGTTCCCACTAACCAATGTTTATGAGATAAGGATTTTTCTAAGGTTAATAAGGTATTATAGGAGATTTATATAGAATTTCTCTATTATAGCTTCTTATATAACAAATTTGTTGTGTACGGAGAACGAATTTAGGTGGAATGAGTGGTGCTAGGAGAGTTTTGAGACACTAAATTCTAGATTGGTTAGTATACCAATATTGACATTATTGATTAGTAGAGAGGAATATATAGTGTATAATAATGCTTTAAGGAGTGGTTTGGGTTGTATGTTGATGCAAGGAGGGAAGGTGTTAATATGTGCATCTAAGTAGTTAAGACCATATAAGATGAACTACCTACCTATGACTTAACAATAGTGAGAGAGAAGTTTAGTAGAAGTCGATTATGTTACCCATCTTGATGTTTATTCTCATTGTATTTTAAGTACTCAATGACTTTTATATCAATGTACTTGGGTGGCTTAGATGAGTTTTTTTATGTAGTCTATAGTATTATCATGTTTATGATCTCTAGGTTTTGGATAGGACTTAGGATGTTAGATACAAATAATGAACTTGATTTCTTTGAGAAATATTTGATGATGAATAAATTATGTGTATTTGAATTTAGAATAGCTTGCTGAATGAAAGGGGAATTAGTAGTCAATTGGTAAGTAGGTTTTAAATTTATAAGCTTATAGGGTTAGCTTGGTACACCAGTGTCAGGTTAAAACTACATAATCCACCTGATCCTTGTTTAAGTTTGGTCTAAGTATAAAATATTTTTTAGAGGAAATTGTAAACTAAAACATCAAGGTCAGCTTCTCTCTCAAAGCGAGCCTAAGCAAAAGTTCTCTATTACACTTACTCATGTATTTATTTATAAAAATAAAATATCAATTTAATCCTAAACCTAGAAAATGATGGGAGCCTAAGAGTTAAGAATGAACTTACATATTTTTTTGTCAAAATTGTTAATGAAAATCATACTAAACTATTATAAAATGTAGAACTTTCAATTATTTTCATGATAATAGTCTTAATTTTTAGATGTGATAAGATAAAATTGATTAATAATATACGCTATACATCAGTGATAAGAAGCTTCAATAACAATCAAATAAAACTCTTAACATCGCATAA